>JAVDPJ010002240.1:0-14263 GCA_034780015.1 Urosalpinx cinerea
CACAAAAAAAATAAAAAAATTTAAAGGATTTTTTTTTTAAAGTAAAGAATAAGAGCAACAATAGGCAAAAAAGAAACTTTTCAATATGGGATTTGGGGCCTAACCTGATTATACAAAAGTGCAGTGGCAAATTAATTGATTAAAAAGCCCAGAAAAAAATCTCTGCAGCAGAATTTTTAAAGTATGTCAGATTCTGTTGAAACTAGCAGAATCCATTTTACAAGTCTTGCCAATGATGGCCATATATATGACAGGCATATGATTTAGATTTCACTTTGTATCTGGTGAGAAAGTGCACTACTGGAGTAACTATATCGTAGGACAGTTTTGTGTTTGAAACTTTACTTCACACCTAACAGTTAACCTTGCTTACTGAAGAACTGAAAACATTTCACTGTGTTATTATCACACTGAGAAAGTTGGGTTGTGGGGGGGTTGTTTAGTTTTTGTTGTTTTAAGTTATTATTGATAAATGTTACTTCTATCTCTCGAGTTCGCTTTCGCCGAGAGATGGCACAGTAATTGTCTCCCTTGCACAATATGGCATGGTTTTCTACAGTTCTGCAGAAATACTGTATGTCATAAAGGACCTAGTTTCATAGAAACTGTTGTGAATCCGAAGGAGTAGACCAATCCAACCACAGGGAATGGTAGGCAGATCAGCCTCAAGCAGAGTGAAAGGTTAGCGAAGCCCTTGACAGGTTTTTTATCAGACGGGCACAAGAGCCAACGCCAGGTGGATAAGGTGACAGACTTCTAATCCTGATGGTCCTGAAGTCGTGAGTTTGAATCACAGCAGTGCCTGGTGAAATAAGTATGGGGATTTTTACAATCACCCAAGGGGGGCAACTTCTTTGCAGACATACCTGAGGTATATTTCCCTTCTTGTATACATGCATGCAGAATATCAAGTATGCATGTTAAAGATCCCGTAAATGGTAATCCATGTCAGCGTTTGGTGGGTTGCAAAAACACGAAAAAATACCCAAGGCGTGACGCAGCGCATTGGGTTATGTAATTGATCAAGCATATACTTAGGTGTTGTGAAGCACATATTGAATATTCTGAACACTGTGACACCTTGGGAAAGTCTGAAAAATCTTTGACCTTGACAGGTCCCTCCCCACCTGTAGTGTAAGGCGACTTGTTGGGTGTCCTAAAGTAACAGTTGCCTACCAAACCATTGGCTGCATTCCAACACCCCATGACCAGCATGAGTTTTAATCCCGTTTGGTGATTTTCCTCAGAAAAGCAGTGTCCATAATAATATCATTTTTACTTTACCTTATTGTTTAAATACTTTTTTAAGTAGATTGAGTTGGGACAAACTGTGCTCTGACAGGCAGGAGGGTGAATTAAAACTTGTTTCAAACTTTTAAGTTGCATAGATATTCTGTTGTTTTGTTGTGTGTTTTTTTCAAGTTGGGATAGTTTAAAGCATAATAATAAAATCTCTGTATTATATGCCATCAGGGACTTTTCTCCAGTGAACAATCCTATTTTGATTTAATGTAATTGGCAAATTTTACATTGAACTATCACTGTTCGCCTGACTTCTGTTTTGAGCTTTCCCTGTGTGCAGTATAATTTGCAGTAATCTACTTATTATTTGTTCCTTGTATCAGTATAAACTTTATAAGTACACAAGTATTAGTAGTTAGTCTTATATTGTGTGCTTTTTTTCCATTTGTATATCAGAACTTACATTCCCACTCTAGGTGGGCTGGTTGTTTGGCTGTTACTTTACAAACGTTTCATCGCCCCTGGGTGCCATGGCATAAGGGCTCAAGCATATTTTTTGAAAATCATCTCCCCTGTGATGTGGTGTGTTTTACAGGGATGTGAGAGCTACACAGAAGTAAATGCACTTTTATATTTCATCAGAAAAAGAAAAAACAAAAATATGTCTGCAAATGCCATGTACATGAATTAATCGAAAGAGAACTTTAACATTTCAGATTGATATCCACAAGCTTTCAAAATTACCAAGATGGTTGAAAAAGAATTGACAAGGCCGTCATTTTACGATCCATCTTGGTAGTGTTGATCTGGTTGACTAAACATTTTCACATTTAGGAGCAAGCCTGCCTGCCTCGTCGCTTGAATTATTCTTTCTCATGAATTACACTGTTGTTTGTGTTGATTTTATTTTACTGGATAGTATTTTGAAATTGATAGATGAATTTCAGTTTTCCTTTCAGCAAAATGAATTTCATCCATTGCTAGGTACTTTCTTTGACTTGTTTTATGAACAGAAGAGGGGTTTTTTATGTTACATTTTTAGTTTGTGGCTTCCAAACACTTTTTTCTTAATCATCACATTCAAGTTTGAGATTTTTGAAACATGATATGTAAATACAAAACTTTAAATGAATGACATTCAGATATTGCATACGTTTTTGATCTCCTGATGTTTCACACAAAGTCTTGGCTGTAATTAATGCTTGCACCTGTTGATATTCTGATATTCTCCGCAAAATGGACCAGTTTTCATTGTTAATTGTGTAATAGGATGTACTGTTGCCAAGTTTCCATGGAACTAACATGTTAAGACTTGATAGAATAGTTTGTCATAATATGGATGACCGAGATTAGGGACAAACAAGTCTAGCTAGTATTTTTCTGTTCAGCACTGCTTTTTGAACATGCGATGATGCGTAACCGGTAATGTTTCTGTAGACATGCAGGCTTGTGGGGTTTTGTGCAATGAAGATCAGACCTTGTAGGAGCAGGACTCCTTCACTATGGCCTGACCATTTTGTTTCCACCATTTCCTTTACTGTTGACTTCTGATATGTTTTGCATTCAAGTTTGAAATAAGTAATTCTAAGCAATAGAAAACTTTCTCAGTACACTACGCCTACTGTGAGGGTTGTGAAAGACTTTTCTTTATAGTCTGTGACCACTGTTTCTCATTTAATTTTTTGTTCTTGTTTTTTTTATGCAAGTCTGGTTTATAAAGACCAATAACAGCTATTGCTTTGACCATGTACAGCTGATCAGTATGTCCATGCAAATGCCAATTCTTTCTTTCTTAAAATAAGAGACAAAACTGGACAGTTGTTTTTTTCAGTCTGCACCTTTCCAAAGCAGTTAACTCCATTATGAATTGTGGGTCCTATGTTGTTGCCTTAATTCTGACTTGGGTCACTGAGGAATTAGATAATGTAAAGCATAGTCCAGTCTGTATGTAGATTTTAAAAATACATGTAGATTGGAAACATGGTAAAGTGTGAGCAAGTCAGTATTATAAAATTTGGACGAGACAGCATAACACTCAAGTGTGGTCAGTCAAGATACAGACGCCATCAGCTGGATTATAAACATCAATGCATAATTACGAGGGAGGTAAATTACTGTCTCAAAGCTAAGGAAACCTTTGAGGTACAACCAGGTGGTGTGGTCTTGAGTAATGTTGAGACAATACAGCAAGGGCCTTTGTGGAACACACAATCAGCTCGTGTAAAGGAACCTAGAGTTGTCCTTGGAAAAAATTCTAAGGAAAACCCACCCTGAAAAGAAAATACACAATGCTCTCAGGAACAAAGAAAAACAAAGGGTGGCACTGAACAGAGACCATGCGCTGTCTGTCCCCTAGCAGAGCAGACTAATTTCACACAGAGAAAATCTGCCATGACAATAAGGTATATGTCGCACCAAATCTGCTTGCAATGGCAATCTAATCAAAATTGTATTTTTTTTTTATTTAAGATTGTGATCAAAGTTAAAAAACAGTAGTATTTGGAGAGGTAAATAGAGAATAGAAAGTGCTTGGGAGACTGAATGCTCGATAAGCCGACATCTTTTAGACAGAAAGCTCGATGTCGTGGGGGGGAGGTGTTCTTCCTAATGTTATGCTTGGGTCTGTGATAATCGTTTCTTTTTCAACTGTGATAAACTTGGATTGACCCACTTTCAGTCTTAACAGGTAAACTGTCTACAAGACACAGGACATCCATTTCACGACATTTTCTTTCTTTCATGTAAAACAAAAAGAGAAAACACACTAATACTATTTTCCTTATATTCTTTGTTTGGATCTGGAATCGTGCTTGAATTTTGTCATCAAAGTGAATCTTGAGCTTCTAGCTAGATCAGCGGTGTCAGTAGACAGATATATCTAAATGAAGTCCTGATGTTAAGAGAAACATTCCTATTGTAATGTGATTCAAGTCCCACAAAGCTGGGTTATCGTTCAAGACGGACTACCCGACAACCAGTTTCCAATTTTCTTAGGTTTCATTACTTTCAATTTGCACATCCCCCTTCCCAGGCTTTTTGCAAGTCATTTTTCATTTACAGTGACATGATGTACTCCTGATATTTTGGTTATCAAATATCCCAATGGAAATTTTCAGAAAAGTAGACAAGTGGTAACTCAGCCATCATTGAGATATTGACATTTTGGGACATGTTAGATACTGAACAGGCAAAATAGGAGGAATTACTGAAATGCCTGTTACAATATGGTTTTCATTTGTGCCATTCAAAAAATGATATCTTGCATACTCTCTTTTCAAAACTTTCAGGCGTTTAAAATGAAATGTAAAATCTTGCTCTCAGCATTTGCAGTGTGTGAAAGAGAAAAGTTTCTTTACTTATGATTTCAAGAAATGTTCAAACTCAAAGGCATGACCTACGTAAAGAGTGAAAAGTGGGCATACTAAATTTGATTTGTTATCTATTATAATTAGTTACCTATCGTGCAATCATTCAGTTAAGTTTCTAGCTAAAATCCCCATATAGCAATAACTAATTTTCTGAAGTCTAATTCTGCTGAGAAAGCTCTTTTCTTTGGTTCACATGACATGATATAAAATTGTAAAGAATTGTAAATAAATAGGGACCAGCTATATTTATTCATTCCTTACTATTTTTATTGCAATGGTTTGTTTTGTCTTCAAACAACTTTCAAATGCCTGTGATCTTTTTCCTAATAAACCATTTGAAACATGGCTTTGACGAGTTGAAAGTGATGTGTGAGTGGATCGGGTATTTTTTGTTGGTTTGTTTTAATCTCTAAAGCAACTTTTAAAATGTTTATGACCGGCACATTAGCCAAGTGGATATGGCGACAGACTTTTAATCCTGATGGTCCTAAGTCGTGAGTTCAAATCCCAGCAGCGCATGGTGAAAAAAGTGGGTGATTTTTACAATCTCCCAGGTCAACTTATGTGCAAACCTGCTAGTGGCTTATTACTCTCCGTGTGCACACCTGCAGAATGCATGTTAAAAATACTGTAATCCATGTCGGCGTTCAGTGGGTTACGGAAACATGAAAATATCCAGCATGCACCCGAGGCTGGAAGCAGAGCATTGGATTATGCAGTTGGTCAAGCATCTGCTTAGCAGGTGTGGTGTAGTGTATATGTAATTTTCCCAATGCTGTGACACCTTGGGGAAAGTCTGAAGAAAAAAACAATTCTTTGGTTTTTTACCATACATGTAAATAAAGAAAAAATTGATCAGTCAATATGCCAATTTTTTTTTTTAACTGAAATTAAAAGTGCAATGCATGCACTTTGGAAAATTGTGAAAAACAGTCCTTGGCTCGCTCATGTACATCATGCAAATCAACCATACCACTTGCACACCTACATGCATACACACACCCCCAGTTGAAGGACAGAAGGCAGCAGATCACGTGTGCAGAGTTTATTGACAGTAGATCTACTTGGCAGAAGCCTGAGCCTTCCTCTGTTTCTGCAGAACCTGCACCATCTCTTCACGCTTCCTCTTGGCGCGGATGTGGCAGCCCAGCTGCAACACAGGAAAAACAGGTTAACTGACAGCTTGAGGCATCTGGTTTACTGTATATAGTCATTTAGTTTATTGTATTCACAAAGCCCAGCTGAATGAAGCACACAGGAAATACAGGTTAACTCACACGCAGTCTCTCTTCTTCCTCCTCTCACACGCAGGTTTTTAACTCCTGCAAGCACCCATATTCTAAGCACAAATTCACAAGTACCAAACTAACCTTGGGGGTGGATTTTTGTGTGTACGGCTTCCTTCTTCTGTGATCGCCCCAATCTAAGCGCGTAACAATGAACCTACCTACCCAACCATGGAGTGGATTTCTTGTTTCATGGATGGCAAAAAGGTTTAAGCTCCAAAGAGTATTCAACCAACCCATGACCTTTTGATTTCTTGTCAGGTACACCACTACACCACTAGTGATAACGCATACCAAAATGCAAAAAGCATAGAGAAAAAAGAAGTACACCGAGTGGTTTGACTGAACAACATGTTCACATGTTTGCTCTGTGCATGTACTGTGGAGTGCAACTTAGGTAGATAACAATAAAATGGAACAGATTTGTTTTTCATGCACGTTACACTGACTGAACTGCTTTTTGTTTCAGCACACTAAAAACACTCGCTTTCCAGTTTTCACCTTTTCCAGACCCGTTTACCCTCTTCAAGATCTAAATGTAATATGGCAAGCTGAAATGTGTAATCTGAGAGGACTACAGCAAAGCGTCATTTTCAGCACTTAATATAACCGATTTCTTAATTATTTTTTTAAAAATCACATTTAATTATTTCCATATCCACCCAAAGCATTTAACAATAAACATTAGCATAATTATATTAACCCTTAGTTACCTGACTTGAGCTACCAGCCGTTTCACTTTTTGTTATGTGCTGGGCACTTTTGGGAGGTTGCAATTAAACTAATTTCACTCTTTTACATGCAAGATGTGGGGTTGACATGGATATATCACTGGATTCAGAATAAATAATTAATCAACATACTGATGTAAAAAGAACAAAAGCAAAATAAATAAAAACATGACAAAAATTGACGCCAAAGACGAAAATTTAATTAAAAAAAATTGTGTGCTTACCTCGACTTCACTTAAGTTTTTAAAACAGAAGCACTGCCATGACACATTATCATAATTTTCTTATCTTTCACCTGATAAAGAAACAACGTCCATGTGTTCGGTAAATTTTCGCTATCCGATCTTAAATGACATCCCGCAACCCCCTACAAACTCCACTTTTCTTTTGGTTCCAGACTGAATGGCAAGGTTGGCCGACAGTTGCAACATATCTCATCAACTCGTCAACCAAACACTTCATGAGCAAACCATCTAATAAAAGTCGACTAAAAAACGCCTTGTGCAGAGTCTGGTTGCATATTATCTGCTAGCTTTGTTTTAAAACACGATTTTGGGAGAAGTCGATCACACCGTCCGAAATGGCAGACATCATAAGTTCTGTGATCGCTATATATCAGTGCATTCACTCACGTTTTTCGTCGTCCAGTGCAAAATTACGGTCAACGATGGCATTCACTTGATAAACACACTATATTTCCTTGAATTTCTTCTGAAAATTGTTCACTAGCCTAGTGGACCTGCATCGATTTTCAAAGGGAAGGGGGGCGGGTTCCTTAAATGAATGACGTAAAGTGAGTGAATGCACTGTTACCTGTTGTTACACAGGAATCGGCTACATCAGTCTTAACGCTCAATGCCTATCGAAGCAGACGAAACTGAGAAAGGCGTAACTTTGGCGATTTCTAAAGCGGAATTTAGAGTAGCAAGAGTAATGAGCAGAATGCAGCCTTCAAAAGTGTAATTTATTATGCCAAATGCGTATGGTAAATAGGTCTGCTTTCCCATCATGTCACAGCATTCAGAACATGCTAAAACACACCTGCCAAACTGCATAACTCAATGCACTGAGTCAAGCCTTGGGTGCATGCTAGGTATTCTGTGTTTCTGAAGCCCACTGAACACTTGACATGAACTACAGGATTTTTAATGTAAAAAGGCGTTAACTACAGGTTTTATTATGTGCATACTTGATCAACGTGCCTGTGTACAAGGGACCTCAGATTAGTCTTATCTGAAGGACTTACAGAAGTCAGCAATCCCTGGGAAAAACCCCACTTGACAAAACGGCTAAACAAGAGACTGACGCTCTTCTGGTTACACTGTCCACACCCTGTGCAACATAACTAACCAAAACGGAAGCAAAGAGATGCTACAGCAAAGGTTATCTCCACCACAACCAAACGCAAGTATCAGAGCTACACTTCTTTTCTTTAACTTTTCAGATGACGACGGATCTAATGACATACCCTCTTTTTGCAGAACTTCAAGGCACGCTTGTCCTTGGAGATACGCAGCAATTCCTGGCACCGTCTTTCGTAAGGTGCAAAGCCAGCAATCTCCCGGACCAGGTCACGTACAAAGCGAGCGTGCTTGGTGGCCGTCTGAAACACGCACGATACATTCACAGTTGAAATATAATACTGATACAACCACACCTGTGGGTTAATCTAGAATCATACAAAACTTGGTTCACCCTACCCATACATTCACAGCTGATATTTACAATACTGACACTAGTCAACAAAAATTATAAAATACTACTTGGTCCACCAGTTGTAATTATTCTAGATTTTCTCCTACAACTTTTCCAAGTTTTCCTACATGTTCAGTATCAAAATCAAAACCATTGCCTACAGTTGCACTTAAAATCTTATCTGTGGCCTGAATAACTGGTGCAGTAATCTTTGAGACATTAAAAAAAAATATGTAATCACATTTTCAGGTTTTTGACAGAAAGTCTTCTGGCACACAAATTCATTTATATCCTCTTACTGGCTCTAACTTTCCTTTTCTTCATTCTACCTGTGAACATTTTGAAACGATTAGCATATGATTGACACTCTTTGCCAATGGTATGATACTGAGGGGTGCAACAAGCTGAGTTCAGTGTCAATCCTGTTCAGAAATGTGAAAAACTTATGAAAAAAACTTCTTTGCAGGCCCAGCTCCACATTTGCATATCCAGGTTCACAACACCTGTGTCACAGTGATACACTTATCTCCAGGACACTTTGTCCTTTTACACTTTAGAAAAATACACATCACCGATAACACTTCACAAATTAGCCACAATTGTTTTTCATGTTCAGCAAATGGAAAGCCAGACAATGTGATACTTCATACATAAAATGCTCAAACAACATGAACAGATCTGCACACGCCTTTATCATTAAAAGCTAAAAAGACAGAAACAAAAGCCTGGAACCTTACCCCCTTTCTGCGAGATGGGCGATCTTTGCGCGTTACCTTCACTTCGGTCACCTTGCGGCCCTTCTGGAGGCCAACGGCTAACTGATATCGCACCATCTGATTGTCATAAAACACAATCTTTTAGCATAATTTAACTTCAAACAAAATTTATGTAGACATGTACAACTTATGTATTACCCAGTATAAAATGCAATGCAACTTTCAGTCACATTGGTGTAATGGTACTGTAGAAAATAAATCAAAATGCAATCGCAGACAGTAGAGAGTATGCTCGTCAACTGACTCAGTGACTGGTGCACACATGCCATTTTTAAATCTAACCTAAATAAGTTATAACTTAGAAAATCGTAACTTTCTTCGTAATTGCTTTCAGATCATCATTCTTTTTATCCCAAGTTATAAAAACAAAAACATCATTCCTAATAATAAAAAAAATTAAATCCAGGCAGGGCATCACACATCTATGCTACCACAATCCAAGTTCTAATAAATGAATCAGATTGACTTCCACTTGTGAGTTGTGAGACTCCCTAAAATACTTTAGGTATCCTTAGACTGATGACAGTGAGTTCTTTCTCACATACCCCCGACACTGTGAGTGACTCTCCTCTTTCACCCAGAAAACGATAGACATTTGGAGTTCTTTTACGGTCTATGACTGATGTCCGACTTGCATGGGCACCCGAATTGGGCCCATGCTCACTCAGTCTGACTGACTTTCCGAGACTTCCTAGTCCTAGGCCTAGCCTTCACCTTTCTCCAATTTTATTCCAATTATTGTACTGTTTGTCAAACGCGCCTTAAATTTTGTGTCTTCCTATATATGTGTCCCTTCCAACTCATGATAGCAATACCAGAATGAGATATAAGCACCAAATACACTGTAATTCATCATCTTGAAAATACATAATAAAAAGCATAGAAGAAATGTGGATGGGTTATAACGATAGCACACATTGCTACGGAAGCTCGTTTTCAAGTATAAATCAGCTGATTTAACGCAATAAACATCAATAAAGACACTGACAATTTATTTTTAAAGAAATATCTAAGACAGTTTACGATGAAACAAGATGAAAAATATGCACACAACCACTCACGATGTCTACTTGCTTCTTTTCCGTTGAGAGAGGAAGTTGATTGAACTTCCGGTTGAACGCTTTGGAATGACCGGAACATAAAAGAAGATTTTTTTCTTTTTAATCACTTCCTTTAAGACTTTGAAAAGCTCTTCATAATAATTAGCAAATATAAACAAATATTCTAAGTTAAACTTTTTTTCTTCTTTCTGTTGGACACTTTCGGGTTACTTGCAATTTTTTAATCCCCAAGGGAGAAAACTCCGCAGAGTGAATCAGACGATGTCAACAAAATGCCAGGAAACATTGTACCGTTGTATCTTTGCAAAACGTGCAAAGGATTGTTTGTTTTTGAGTCACAAGCAGAAAATCACCAAGTGAAATGCAATGGAGATGCATTTAAATCTCCAGCGAACCTATTTGTGTGCGAAAGAGAGCATTACCTGGAGCTAATTACTCCAAGTTCCAGTGACTCTGACAGTGTTCCTGGTCCCAAAGCAAGCAAAAAGGCTCAACAGAATCGTCTGCTTTGTGAGAGAAAAAGAAGGAAGACTTCTCCCCAGATAAGTACCACGTCCGAAACCACCAGGGTGACTGGAAGATCGTTTCTGAGCAAAGATGACTTGAGTACTCTCACCCAAGGGCCATATCGATATGGAATGGGAGGCCAACAAATGCGTGAAACAAACCGCAAAACCGTGCCAAGATCTCGGTCTCTTCCCCAAGCAAATATCACTTTACCGCAATGTAACGCTGGTGCTAACAACTTGCTGCACACTAACACATGCAGTACAATGGGCCAGTGCGTTAGTCACCAGAATATTCTGAATTCTGTTGTAAGCCTGGCAACACCAGTATCTCAATCATTTGTGTTTACTGGCAATGGAGATCAGCATATGCCTTGCAGCAGCAACACATTCTCACCAGCAAAAAGCAATGTCAGTTTTTCATCAGGTTCAAACTTGCAAGGAGCAGATCATGATAAACCAGAGTCTTCTAACTCAGAGTCTGTTATGATTCAGAAAAATAGCACACCAGCCACAGATCTTCTTGCCTATTTAAGCCAACTGCAGCATGGATCTTCAGTGTTACAGCCAGCACTTCTAAGTTCTGGAAGTGGAAAAGAGGAGGAGTTTCCCAGCTTAGTCCATCCTGTTCCTGTGGATAAACAGTCTAAACTACCAGTATATCCCATGGTAAATGATCCTCTAGGGGAAGCTAACGGCAAATCTCCAAGCATGCATGAACCTTCCACATCAATGAACACTTCAAACTCTGAACAAAGAGAGCATGTTGACATTCTTACAGGGGAAATTCTTAAACTTGAAGATTTCCCGTTCAAAACTGTTACAGCTGTTACTAATGCCAGTGAAATCCATCACACAAATCAGCTTCTGGATCAGACTGTGTACACACATGACATTGGTGATTTTTTGCCATTTGAACCTGCTATCATGGGTGAGGGAGGAAAGTCGGCTCAGATCACCAACCCACTCCAGGTACCGGTGTATCATATGGAAAATAAAACTTGTGATTATTCTGAACTGCCAACAACATGCACGGACAGGAGTATGCACCTGAAAACAAATGGAAGTGGAAAAGACATTATTGTGTACAAGAAGGCTGATAATGATATGGTACAAACATTTCAAACAGAATGCTCGAGTTCACCTGCTGTTCATGTCTTTGACAACTTAACCAAACCAGAGGTTCACATGCCAGAAACGGCCCCAAACCAGAAAAGTAGTCTGCCAGGCTCTGTTGTTCTCTTTTTAGAACCTAACGGACAGATTATTCAGACAATGGCTGTGGATGGTGCAGTAAACAGTGACACAGAGATCAACACAACATTACCTGTCACAGCAGGAATAAACGCTGAAGACTTACAGCTGTGTGCTGGAAATGCTCTGCAAGTGCAGGTGTGTGAATCGATACCACCCAATGGAATTGGAAACGGAGAAAGCAGCTCCCATCAGATGACACTGGCTGAGCCAGCCCTGCAGCCAGACAGCATGAACAGCTCTGGAAGGGAGACGGCCTGTTACGTCACATCAGGAAAAGTGGTGATGAGGGCGAAAACCAAAACCCAGATACGTCAGGAAGAGCTGAGTGCCCTGCGAGAAGAGGTGCTACAGCAGGCTAGGGAGATCCCTGTGGAGGGAGAAGCCAAGAAAATTCACTACGTGTGCAACGTCTGTGGGCACGTGGCCAAGTCTGTCAAGTTCATGCACAACCATCTGCAGGTGAGTGTCAGACTCAAATCACTCATAGATTGTGTTCATTCAATTCATTTTTCAGTGTTATGATTACATCTGGTTTTTTGTTTCAGAATTTTGTAACTTTAGGTAAACTTTAAAATTGAAACAGCTTCAGACATAGATTCATAAATAGAACTGTATCATAGAAATTATACAGAAATTGTTACTTTTATTTTTAACTTGTTTTTGTTTTATAATGATAGATTTAAGATTTTTCCAAGGAGGTGTCACAGCGTTCGGAATATTCCATATACGCTACACCACACCTACTAAGCAGATGCTTGACCAGCTGTATAACCCAGTGCGCTGCATCAAGCTATGAGTGCATGCTGGGTATTTTCGTGTTTCTGCAACCCACCGAACGCTCACACGGATTAATACGGGAGCTTCAATGTGCGTACTTGACCTTCTGCATGTGTGTAAGTGTACACATGAAGGGAAATAAGCCATACCAGGGGGGGTTGTTGTTGTTTTTCACTAGCAGGTTTGCACATAAGTTGACCTGGGAGACTGTAAAATTCCCCACACTTATTTCACAAGGCACTGCTGGGATTCGAACCCACAACTTCAGGATTAGAAGTTCGTCGCCTTAACCACTCGGCCACCACGGCCGTCTATAATGATAAACAGATAATCATAATGCTATCAAAGTTACGTTTGTAACATGGAAATTGGTATCATTGGATGATAAATAGTACCAGCACAGAAAAAGAGTTTCACTCCCAGTCCCACTGATATGATTATGAGACCATTGGTTTGAATACCTTGACGGTTGTGATAGCCAAGTGGATAAGGCAACAGACTTACAACCTTCATGGTCCTGAACAGTATGGAGCCTGAAGTCACGAGTTTGAATCCTGGCGGCGCATCTGGTGAAATAAGTGTGGGGAATTTATATATAATTTTACAAATCTCCCAGTTCAACTTTGTCTTATGTGCAGGCCCGCTAGTTGCTTATTTCCCTCTGTGCATGTATTATAAAATATACATTTGCAGAAGATCAAAATCAAATATACGCATGTTATTATAAATTTTTTGTGTTAAGTATCCCATAGCTCATGTTCAAAGTTGGTGGGATGTGGAAACATGAACATACCCAGCTTGCATAAATTTAATGGGTGTCGCTGCACTGTACTCAGTGTACTGTCTCAGTGTCTGTAGCAACATGCTCTCCCCAGGGAGAGTAGCCTGAATCAGTGAATCATGAATGTCATGCAGAGAAATCTGTCATGACAGTAAAAGTAAAATGAAAATGAAAAAATAATAATAACTTTTAGTTTTAATATCAAAATTATTAACAGACGGTCTCTGGGAGGTTATGCTCCCAATTCCCCATCTCTCACCCCACACCTACCACCTAAAGTTGCCAGTTTCTAACCTTCCTGTTTTGTTTTTTTGTTGTTGTTGGGTGGTTTTTTTGGGGGGGTTGCTGTTGTTTTTTTACTTCAGTTGAGTTAGTTTGGTCTCCTGACTTTTTCAATCTTTAAATTTCACTTGAATTGGTCTCAGTCAATGTGAATGGTAATAATTCTGCTGACAAAAATAAAACAATGAAATAAATAAATCAAGGAGCCTTTCTTGATTAATAGGTCAGCTTGTATAAAAAAAAAAATTAAAAAAAATTGTGATTGTCATTTGATACTAGTATTGTAGTAAGTAGTATAGCTTAGCTTTCCTTGTATTCATGTTTACACTTTTACAGTGTTCATTACACAATATATTGTGTCAGCTGTGTGTGTGTGTGCATAATTCTTGATGAGTGATGTGCTAATTTTTTTCTTCTAAAATCTAACTCTAAATGTCATTTGTCTTAAATTGGAACTTAGATTAGTTGTGTTTGTTTAAAATTTGGGTTTTTTTCAGTTTC
>JAVDPJ010004456.1:0-14247 GCA_034780015.1 Urosalpinx cinerea
CAGTCCATACCCTACCACACATACCATACCATACCACACCACCCCACACCACACCACACCACACCACACCACACCACACCACACCACACCACACATACCATACCACACACCACACCACTCCCATCTGAGTTTTGACAAAGCAAAACAAACGTGTCATTTTAGTGAGAAGAACAGCGTAACAATGAAGTATATACCACACCACACCACACCACACCATATACCACACCACACCACACCATACACCACAACACACCATACACCACACCATACACCACAACACACCACACCACACCATACACCACCACACCACACCATACACCACACTGTACACCACACCATACACCACACACCACACCACACACCACACCACACCATACACCACACCATACACCACACACCACACCACTCCTTGAGTTTTGACGAAAAACAAAACAAAACGTGTCATTCCAGGGACAAGAACGGCATCAACTCCAGCGCCTCCTTCGAGCGTGACCCGGAGAAGGTTCCCCTGGACGATGAGGCCGACAGCCTGGAGGACTACGGGGACGTGGACCCCACCAAGTTCAACGAGGACGGGTCCTTCATCGGCCAGTACGGCGACGCCAAGCCCGACGCCCCCAACCCCTCGGCCATGTCCTCCATCGTATAGTTCCTCCTCCCAGCTCACCTCTCTCGCTCTCTCCTCTCTCTCTGCTGCTGGGTTGGGTTGGGGGGGGGGAGTGTTTCTTACAGCACCAGAGTTCCATGTTCCTGTGCTGCTTTGGTTGGAGGCGTGGCTCAGACTTTTTGTCTTCAGGCTGTGGAAGTCTTCAGTTTCCTTTCTGTCAGACAGTTTGGTTTTTGTTTTTTTTTGAGTGAGAGGATTGGAACTCGAGTACGTGTGGCTTATAACGCGAACTTGCCAGCCAAGACTTTATGTGAGAGGAGGAGGAGGAGGGAGGAGGGATTTCATCAAAGTCCTCAACACATACTGCTTTTTATATATATATATATTACTCGTGTACTGTCGTTCAGCAGTGAGGGGCCTGTTTGAAAACAAACAAACAAACACTTGCGTTTTGGATTGAAAGTTTTCCGATTCTGGATTATTCTGGAGCGAAAAAAAACCCAACAACTTGCGTTGTGTCTTTTGATGGTATCAAAACAACAACAGAAGAGAGATGCACGCTGAATCTCCGATGGTTCTTTTAATCATATCTTGGAAGTGGTTTAAAGATGATGTACGTGTTGTTGTAGAACAAACCGGGCTGCTGGAGGTTTGGGCTCACACACCTCAAGTCATTGTGATGTGTTGTTTTGTTAGGGACAGATCGAAGAGACAGGCAGGAGAAAGCAGAGATGTGTTAACAAGGACTGTATGCAGACGTACGTACCATGCCTGTAAATTAAGTTAAGAGGTAAATGGTAATATATGCCTGATAAAAGGTTTTAAACTACAGGGTATATGTAGATGGATATATGTATCATTGAGAACTGTTTACACAGCTACCAAATGGGACACAGGAATCGATAACCAGCAGTATCTGAAGTGAAATGAAAAAAAAAAAAAGAGACTTTCAGCGTTGATGTATACTTAAATTGCTACGTTTGTTTTCTTGTCCAATGAATGTAAAGGAGGACTTCACAACATGCCTACCATTGCTGGCTCTAGCCCTTGAACAGCGTGTAAATTACAGCGGTCATGTGTAATCATTTGATCATCATTTTATACAGAAAGCGAACAGACTGTTGTGAAAGGGGTTCAAGAGGCCTTGGCTGTCATAGTCATATATGAAAAAATAAATCAGGGAAAATAGAAATGAGGGGGAAAAAAATCATTCCAGCAACTCTTAAAATTAAAAAAAAAACAACAAAAAACGCTCAGAAGAAGGTACTTAACGCAGAATTTTTGCAGCATTCTCACCAAAGATTGTGAACATAGAAAAAAGAAGAAAAGGGAAAGAACCCGAGGAAAACCAGTTTTTTTATTAATAAATTATTAAAATTGAAAATGAATGGGAAGAAAGTGTCATGCATTTCTCAAGTAGGCCATATAGCAAAGTAGTGATATTCAGCACTTTGTGATTTTGATATCCCATAAAGTGTGGATATCAAGGATTTGTACCGATGTATAGCTATACATGTATAAGCATAATTAGTATGGGCAAGTGACAGTCACAGGGATTTATCACTTTTTTTTCTAATGAACAAAAAAAAATGTATTGCCCACCTTGCAAAATGCCCAAATTTGGAAAACAAAAACTGAAACAAACCAGCATGTGCTGTTACGCTAGTGATATAATACTGTGTATATTTATTAGGTTCCCAGCGCATACTTCAATGGACAGTGTATAGTGAGTAAAGCGCAGTCACGTTCAAGTTTGTGTGTGAGATTCATAATGCTTTATAGCCTTTTTCAATTAAACTCCACACACTGTTTAGAATTGCCATTAGTTTTTACAAGCTGTGTATAGCTACACCATCTTAGAAGTAGTCCATGTAGTCTTGTGGTGTGTGAATATCCGTTAATATTTCAAATTGCTATTGCAGATGTTCAGACATTTTCTTTGCTACAAGTCCCAAAAATTATTCTTGTTGATTTTTTTAAATATATTTTTGCTTCAGCTTTACCTTTAGGTGGATTATAAGTACTTGTGAATTGAATGTATTTCATTCGTAAGTCACAGAAGTTCTGCCTGTGCGCATTATGAGTTCATAGAAATTGAGAGACATTCTGATCAATATTTTGTCTTTAAAATGATCTCACTTTACTTTTCTTTTTTTTACTTTTTGAGTCCTTTTTTTCTGATGATCAAAAACTAGCTGTATGCCATTTGCTAGTCTGTAACTCTGTGCAGAGGTAGACTATTTTTTTCTCAGTGTGACTGTGAACAACACAGTTGGGTTTTTTTCTTTTTATTTCTTTTTTATAAATAATGGCAAATTTGAGAGAGATTTCTTGAATTGGAAATTCTTATAGTGAGTGATACAGTTTACGTAGAAATGCTATGTCATCATAAATTGTTTGGAGGCTTCAGTACCCATGCTAATGCATTTTGTGCTTTGTAACATACTCTGTATGATTAATGCAGAAAGTGAAGAAGAAACTTCCTTCTGTGCTTTTTGCATTTTTGTCTTTTCTGTCAGTGTTTTATTCAGATAAGGCCTGGAAATATCATCCTATTCCAAGTTGCTGTATGCCTTCTGGCTGATATGATCATGATATTATAGACAGCACTTATATCTGATGCTTCAGTCACAGCATTTGAGTGAGGTAGTTTACACCATACGCCACTTTCCACTGGACAATTAAGCTGACAACTTTTGCGAAGCTGCCTTAACTGAGATCAATCATACGATGCGAGTCTACCCCGAAGAACAAAACAGACTTGTGTGCCAGATATGTGAAGAGTTAAAAACGAAAAACAAATGCAAACTTTGTGTGTCTCAAGAAAAGAAATTGAAGGTCACTTATTTCAGCTTTTGGAAAGAAGCAAGAAGGGGTTTCTGAGTCAGTATTGTTCTAGACATGAAAACCCTGATTTCTGAAAGAGATATTCATCTGTCTGGATCAGTCATATCAGTTAATCATTGTTGCTGGATTCCCTAGAAAGACAAGCCTACAGCAGGAAAGCGTACGCGTACATGGTGTTGTAGTTTGATTGATACTGTGCGTGCCACTTGTTTTTTTCAAGCGTAACAAGTGTCACTTACAAATCAACTTCTTGAGTCTGATTTTTTTTTCAGTTGTCTGTTGGTTGTGATGCCATTTATTGATGTGATGAAGTAGCATCAACTGTACGTACTGGTCACATTTAGGTCGACCTAAACTTACATGCCTTCATGTGGATGCGATGTGTTCATGGTTTTGTTATCTGTGGTTGCTCGGTTTATATTTCGCTTTGGTGTGTGTCTGTGTGTGTGTGTGTGACTGGAAATTGTTGATTTTTTGTCCAGAGAGAGAGATTTGTGTGGTCTTTTTAATCTGTGTGACTGATGGTACTTGCAAGTTTCGGATGTTGTACATGTTTGAATGTATACAGTCCTGTGTATCTGTGAAACTAAAGACTCCCTCCTTTGTTACCCAAAAAAAAGTGATAATACACAGCTTTTGTTTTTGTTTTGTTTGTTGTTGGTTTGTATATTTTCATCACTTGGAGCATCTGACAAATGATCGTTAGCTCAAGAACAAAATGCAAGAAATATTAGAAGAATCCATCTTTATTGTTCGGATCTATAAAATGATGGAAAAAAGTCAATCAGGTCATCAGCAAAGTTTCATAGTTTATTGAAACGTTGACTCATCATTTTTTTTTTAAAGATAGCTGAAATATTTTAAATTAATCAAGTCTTGACCTATTTTCATATTTTATTGAAACGATGACTCATTTAAAGAAAAGTGAAATATTATAACAGGTGCATTTTATGTTTTGGATCTTGCCAAGTCACACTCTTGTAAATGAATGTGATCTGTTAATTCATATCTCAGTCTGATAATGATGGATTCAGAAAGCACTGTTGCAAAAAAGGGAGCAGTGTTATATATATGCCTTGAATGTATTCTGTTGGTTGTGCAAGTTTATTTCATGAGTGTCGACAGTCATTTTAGATCTTTTTAACCGATAGTCATTTTTGGTACTTTTATTGTTTCTGTATATCGTCTCCCTGTACTGGGGACACTAGGAATTAATTTGAAAGGTCACACAGATTATCTTTAATTTACGTGGTATGTGCAATGAATCGAGCTATATTTTATTCATTAAATATAGAATTTGTTTGACATTCAAAAAAGTGCAATTTTTCCTGCCGTAGTATTCTTGTTTACTTAAACAGTGCAATATTCTATTTCTGCCATAGTATTCTAGTCCAGTCAGTATATTGCCATTATGTTTTCCATTGTTAAATTTTGGTTTTATCCTATCCGACTCGGTTTTGATTTTTTTTTTTTTTTAAATCATCACCTTTCCTGTCAAAATTCATTCTGTCAATTGCAACTTTTTTTCATTTCGTATGCCTAAGCCATCAAAAAGGGAAAGAAAGTGAATGAAAAATGTTCTAATTTTCTATTTTTATTTCTCATATTTGTGTTTCAGCAAGTTTTTATACAAACCTAGATATATTTCTGTAGTTCCTGACATTTGTTCAGATCAACAGTACTATTTTATTTTTGTTTTTATACTATGTTTGTTGTAAATGAACAGCGTAATTGTATAGAATGATTGGTGTGCGGTGTGTGTGTGTGCATGCATGCGTGCATCCGTCCGTGCGTGTGTGCGTACATGTGTGTGTGTAAGAGGTTGTGCACATTATGGACAGATGCATGTGTTGACCATGATTTTAATAGCACGTGCTGTTGCCAGTTCCCACAATTGTGACATAAGGTTCACTTGTTTCTTAGCTGCATCAGTTTCCATGCTCCTTTAAACTGGTGTTTTTCATATTGCCATAAAACATGAAAATGATTCATTCAGAAATCTCAATTTGCTTGGTGTGTTTTCTTATCGAAGAAGGTAATATAGCGTTTTAGGGACGCATGTTTTGGTACCCTTAGTACTTACTCATCATGCACCATTAGTGCTTGACGTAAGTAAAACTGCTCAAATGACAAAATTTCCTAACCACTGTTGTGAACCAAACAGACTCTCACTCATGAGACGTCTGCACAAAGTGCGTCATTAGTTATTTGTATAATTTATCATGATTATGTCAGTTTGGGCAAAATTACACCTGTGAGGTCTTTAACTAAGTGGGTGAAAACTACAACTAAGTTCCAAAAATTGTCTTTCAGACCCGACTGTAGGTGCAGAACTGTACTGGAAAAAATCAGATATATACAGAGATTTATCCATTTTTTCCTCTCGTGATTTTCTCTTAGTTTAACGGTTTTTTCTGATTCTAAGAAAGATGATATCATGTTTCACGGTAACATGAAATGTCCAGTGTGTGTATACTTTGTGTACCAATATATGTTTAGACTGTTTGTTCGGCTATATCTGTGTTCATTAATTGCCCTGAGAGCACATAATCTTGGTCACCAGTGGTCCAAGACCTAGACCAGTATGGGTGGTATAATGTGGCCAGTATCGTAATTACATAACATTCCAGTCACAACAGATTTTTCTGCATGAAATTTAGGGTTGTTTTCCTAGGAGACTCTTGTCAAAATTTCATCATAATTATGACAACATCACTCTTTTTTTTTTTTTTTTCTTTGGTATTCATGCGTATTTTCAGAGAAATTCCTTATAGATTTTGCATGCAAGGAAGGAACAAGTCTAGTGGAAGAGGAGAAACATATCTGATTTACCAGGTACGACCCAGCGTCAGAGAATTTTTATTGCTCCTTAGATGGGTGTTGTCTCCTTGGCCACCCATCAAATACCTGAAATTCTGTGCCAATTTTTGTCATCATAATTTTGGGTTCACTGGGGTTCGTGACTCTGGCCAATATTAGACCAATGAGCGCTGAAGATTTGACCATTGTGCGACTCCTTCTGCAGTTCTTGATCTGGGTGTACTCGTAATTTGTCCAAATTACTGATCCCATAAGGGCTAGCCCAAGATTTTTGCATATATCGGTCTGTAGTAACATTTTTTATTTTGAACCCCTTTCAGATCTATAGCAGCAGACTAAAGCATACATCTCTATGAGGCCAATATATATGTCCTAGGTTGTGTGCTGTCAGGGTTAAAGCTATCGCTGTAATTTGTTGTGCAGTGGTCAGGCCTTATTATTGTGCGTACTGCTATTTGATGTTAGAAATGCTATAGTTGGTTATGTTGTGTAGTAACTGTAGATGAATTATACATCTCGCCTGTACATTTCAGACCTTTATGGTTTCTGTGAATAACTCTTTTGTGTAGCATTCCATTTGTTGCTGTTAAAAAATCATCAGATGTACATTACTTCCTTGTGGTTGTTAAAGGACTGTTACGTGTCAGGGTTAATTCAAAGATTGTCTTTTTCTGTTGCATATAGTAGTCACTTAACTATTCATAGTTATTATTCTGGAGACAAGCATTCAGAACAAGAAGTTGACAGAAGTCTGTATTTGCTTGTTTGTGTGTATTTGCTTGTTTGTTTTTTTTGGTATTTGTTTTTAATCAATTGTGTCCAAATATGTAAAAACTGCTTACATTTGTTCAGATATAGAGTTTTACTCACTGTTTGAATGCATTTGAGAGTGAGAAGAGAGCAACAGAGATCGAGAGAGAGAGAGAAAGAGAAATAGAGAGAGTATGGTTTTTGTGTGTTATGTAAGACAGTTGTAAATCTATCAGAAAATTCTTGTGCATGGGCATTTAAATGTACGTGTGTTTGATACAGCAAATTACCAATCATACCTTTCATCTGGTGAATGCGCTGCACAGACTGGCTGGGGTCACATAGAAGCTGTTTTTCATGAAATAATCCAAGATCAAGTCATTATTCCTAAACATTTCAGCCATCAGTTAACCTCTTAAACACTTACTGGCATATTGTCAGCAAACGTATGCAGTGTGATCGTGTAAATCATGTTCTTTAAAAAAAGAAAACAGGAACAGTGTATCAGACATCTTGTAATTAGTTTGTTTGCACTCACAATGGGATATGCTGCTATAACAAGTTCTTGAGCTGCTGTAAAGATTAATTTGTTTTCAGGATCTGTAGCAGTGTAAGGCAGTTATGCACTCCCAAGCAATTAAGGAATTGTATTCACAAGAAAATTATCTGTAAAATGTCATGCAGAGATTAAATTCTAAGAATGACATCATTGAAACATTTTCTGCATAAAATTGTAATGAGCACCTTGTTCATTAATAAGGGCACATACAGATGAATTTTGAAAAGAAACATCTTGATGAGAACAAGAAACAGCTGCTTCAAGAGTCTGGAGTCATTTGTGATCAAATATAGGACAAGTGTCAAAACATCCAAATGTCCAAGAGCTAGCCAGAATCTGTCTTCGGGAAGCTGAAATTGGAAACTGCAGCTCTTGTGTTTCCATTTTAGTATATTAATTCTGGCTCTCAGAATTTACAAACATCTTGTGCGAATGTGTAGGTGTACTTAGGTGTGTGGTTTGTGTTGATCCCGTGATGTATTTGCTGTTGGTGAGAGGCCAAAAAAGATTGATTCGGCAAGTATGTGTAAGGATGGCTGGAACATTTTTGGGGGGGCATTTTGTGCTGCCTGGTGGCTCCCTGAAGTGTCTGAGGTAAACTAGTGTGTGTGTGTGTGTGTGTGTGTGTGTGTGTGTGTGTGTGTGTGTGTGTGGGTGTGTGTGTGTGTGTGAATGCACATGTACATTTCTTGTGCACTTTGTATGCATTGGAACAAATCATTAGATGCATGAAACAACCCATCCCTTTTGTTTTGTTCTATTTCTCTGTTCAGCCTGTAAACAGACATCTTTTTTCATAGCGTGCTTGTTGTTTGGGTGAGAGCTTTAGACTACAATGAGGTGTGCCAATGGAAAGGATTGTTGATATTGCATAGTTCTTGTACATTCACGTTGGTATTCATCTGTGCTGGAAACATGATCTGAACAAAGCAAACCAAGTGCAATCCTCTGAAACCTTCCCAGAAAGTCCTAATAGTGCTGCAGCCATCTGGAGGGGGCAGAAAGAGAGGGGTATTTTTCCAACATACGGAGGAGAGATCGAGATGCAAAGGAGTGACAGTTCACAGCTTGTGAATTGCCAACTCAGGCTTCAATTCAAAGCTCCGTAATTTCGTGCAAACGTGAAAAAGCATAATCTTAAAACATTGTTGAGAGAATGTGATACGCGCCCAAACACCTAGTCTCTTAAATGTATATATTGGTCAGATTGTTGGGTATGCTGGGCAAAGGAAAGGAATTTCTGGCAAATGCCATTGTGTCAGTGTCTATCAGGAAGCTGATGTGAAACTAAATTAAATACCACATTGTGTGGTCACATGTGAATAAGACTTTAGGGAACATCTTAAATAGTGGGGTTCTGGTAAGCAGGGCTAATGTATGTTAAAAATCTATCGCATGTAATGTGATAGACAATATGTTATTTTTACAAATTTTTAACATTTCATGAATATAATTGATAAATATCAGAAGATTCCATAATCAGAGGAAGGAGAATCAGGTATCGCAGTTTATATATATATGTCTCCAGTCTAAATAAAAAAAAAGTTAAGAAAGACAAGGGATTAAAACAGAAAGCTCAAAACATGAAAACCAAGTATTATATAAGCACCATGATTGATTATAATGTGATAACTTTGTATAGAAACACTTGGACATGTTAATCAAATTATCAGAGTGATGCTAGAAACTGTTAGTATTTTGTATTCTCGGTTGAAAACAGCATTATTAGGGAAAGAACCATTTTCATACTTACAATCGCACCATACTATCACTTGAACGGAGCTTAAAAATCAGCATGGAAATATCTTGTGCTTACTTTGGACACACAAGTTTGAACCAAAATTAGCCTACAAATTGCCAGGCTGTGCTGGAACAAAAGCTTTCCAAGATGGAACTGGGTTTTCATCAGCCCAGAAGCAAGCAAAGAAAGATGGTATTGGAACAAGGCACGTCCACATAATTATTTGTGTTCTGGCAGAATTTTCCACAGAAAAGTTGCAGTATTTTTGTTAGGGGAAGGAAGAAGTTGCACGGTAGTTTGTGAATGTGGTCAGGACATCTTTAGTCATCCGAGGTTGAAGTATGCTTTCAGCAGTGATAAGATACCGGTTTGTTGACGTCCTGCTTTTGATGAGTCTCTCTTGCCTGCTACATTTAACAGGATGTATTTTGCTTCCTGAGTGTTGTTGTCATGTGCGCCATTGTATGGTTATAATATGTTTTTTTTCTGAAAGTATCAAGAAATCAATGCAGAACTTTTTTAAGTGTATCACCAAGTTTGATAGCTGATTTTGTAGCGCTCTATTTCTAGCTCTCCTACTCTCATTCTCTCTCTGTCTGCCTCTCTCATTCTCTCTCTCTCTTCCCCCTCCCTCCCTCCCTTCCTTTCTCTTGCTTTTATGAGTATACAATGAATAAATAGTATTTTAGTAACATGACTGTAAACTTTGCTATTGTCGTAAATGGTATTGTGTTTTTTCCATTTTTTGTGTTTACTTTGATGAGACCCCTCGGCCCTATACAGTCTGTGTTTTTCAAATTTGTTTAAAGTCTTATTATTGTTATATATAGCTCTCAATGATATGCAAATGTTGTTTATAAATTCATAACTTTTGTTGTTGACATGAAAAGCAGTGATATTACATTCAGTTTGTTAAAATCAGAAGAAGAAAAATGAACAAAGGAGTGAATGAAATCATAAACAACCAAAAAACAAAAAAAAAAGGAAAATTATGTTCTCAGTTTCAGATCTAGTTGATGTATGTACCAACACAAAGGTGGATAATAAGGGTGATACATGGTCCCTGACAATGTATGGCGTCTTGATGTGGGGCCCATGCCACCCTAGTATGGGCCTCATTTTAGGTGTGTACAACTACAAGGATGCAATTGTTTGAATCTGGGAATTCAAATTTACAAGGACAACTAATGTAATCTAAGCTGCAAGCAGCCGTTAATGTGTGAAAGAGAGGAAAGTCCATGAATCAGAGTTATAGATACATAGACGGAAAATTAAATCCTTTAACAAATTCAACTACTTTTGAAAAGGAGAACAGAAAAGGCTGAGCAGCTTAACAAAAAGAAAATCCTCAAAATATACTCAAGTAAAAGAAACCTTTTGCCTATTTTTAAACATGTCTTTGTTTGGTTGCAAAAAAAACCCAAAAAAAACCTCTTTAAAACACAATTACATATAGACATGAATTTCTGTATATTTTTGAATGCACGACTGATTCAAATCAAAGAGATTTATTTTCCATGTTCATGAAGAGAACATGTTCTGTGGGTGGTGTGTGAGAGAATGGTGTGTTGGTTACTGCAGACCTGCTGATGATTGTTTTGGCATTCTCTGATGATATATTCTTCGCTTTGGGTGTTCACTGTCACTCGCGGTCTTAGTCCTGCTTACGTGATCAACAGTTCGTGTTTGTCTTAGTTTGTCATTGGCCCTAAAACTTGTGATGGCTCTTTACATGAGGATTGGGTAGGACCTCTTCAGTGCTGTCAAATGAATTGCACTAAAGTTCATATCAAAGGAATTCCAATAGATTACCAATAGAATGATAAACAATTTAGGGATGTATTTCAACACATATTACGCCCACACTGAGCAAATTCTCCAGTGCATGAGACACTTTTTGTTCAATTTAAAAAAAAAAAATTATGAAACTTAAGAAATGAAATCAGTGTGTGTTAACAGTTGTAATTTTTAAATTCTCTGAAAAATAGAAGTGGTCCTATTTTTGATACTGAATTACCTATGCTATACATATTTCGGGTTGTAGAAGCAACAGAAAATCCTGTAAACGGGAAATCTTTAAAGCATTCTTTAATTCCTTTCATTGGAAGTTATAAGAAGCACACAGTTCGATCAGTACATTGAAAGAGAGCCCACTTTTTCCTCAAAGCATATTTTGGGCCATTTTTCTTAAATGTACATTCGTTTTCTTTATGTCCATATCTTTTCTTTAATTTAAGCAAGTGCAATGAAAATATTGTGCGGTTTTTTTTTCTCTGAATCAAGTGGTTTATGTAAGGCGTGTGTGAGCCATTTGCCATGTATCATTCGTTTACTTGCTCTCTGACTCGTGCTCTGTCCTTCAGTGTATCATATGCTGTGCCCAATCACCCCTGTATACCTTTCGCTAGTCCATCAGTGTTCTTTGGCATTGCCTGGGTATTCAGTTTCCATTGGTTGCAAACATGCATGTGTCTTTTATGTGCAGTTCATTTCACATCATCCGAATTTTAATAAAGTTGTGCTTAAAAATATTTACAAAATGTGTGTGTGTTATGTTATGTCTCTTGTGCAATTCCTCACTCTCTGCCTAAAAAAAAAATAACTCTTTTGGGGACAGAGAGTGTATGTAGTGAAAATGAGCAGGCTGAAATTGGATAATCTTGTGTGTGTGTGTGTGTGTGCCGTGTGTATGTGTGTTGTTTTGTTTTGTTTTTACACAACCTCATACTTTTCAATTGATGGTCAAGCGGATAAGGCGATGGACTTCTAATCCTGATGGTACTGAAGTCGTGGGTTCGAATCCCGGCAGCGACTGGTAAAATAAGTGTGGGGATTTTTACAATTTCCCAACGTCAACTTATGTGCAGATCGTCCTGCTAATGGCTTATTTTCCTTCATGTGTACACACACGCAGAAGATCAAGTACACAAGTTAAAGATCCCTTAATCCATGGGTCATCTTTCAGTGGGTTAATTGCAGATGCACACAAATACCCAGCATGTACCTGAGGCTTAGTCAAGCATCTCATGCATGCTTAGCATGTGTGGTGTAGCGTATATGGAATGTTCTGAACGCTGTGACACCTCCTTGGGAAAGTCTGGGGTGGGGGGGAAATCAGTTAATTTTGCAGGACAGGCATTGTCAGCATGGCCTGTAGTCTTCATTGCCTTTGATGGATAAAATATATAGTACATCGATCATAAATTGCATGCGTAATACGTGCTGGATTAATGTATCTCGCGTTAATTGTTGGTGTTGACATATCATATGGTGACAGCCCTCACGCATGTTGTCTGAGTGGTCACTTGGGCTGTAAGCAGCATATTGAATCAAATGGTAATTCATTCTGTGATATCAATAAGCTTGTACTTTCACAACCTATCGCTCATCCACACACATGTAGTCTCAACTATAGGCTTAATCTCTCAAAACCAATATAGCTATAGTTCACAGGCAGCTTTCAGCAGACTTAATTTGAAAATAAGGATTCGATCCACACAGTGGAAATGAGATGCTTTTAGACCATTTCTTGGCATCTCCTACAATTAAAGACCATATATAATCAAAGAAGTCAAGAAATCAGGCAGAGAAAACCAAGTTTGAACAGAGATTATGGTCATCTGCGGCAATGAGCGCTTCTACTGGTCCCTTGCGAGGCAAAGGGCGATAATTTGATCCGGGAGATAGCAGGAGTACTTGAGGAGTACTTCGCTTCCAATCGTGCTTTGGCTTTGTATTTTCATGCGTGATTTTGCAAGCTATTCCTTGTATATTTTCAACTAAAACATTGTTTGAATACGGAGAATAGATATTTGACCAGTCGAAGAAGGAGCTTGAAGATCATTGTACCGGAAGACATCGCATATATTAGGCTTTTTTCTCTCTTAAATAACAGAGCCTAAAGAAGCCAGAAACCACTGCACGCCTGTTAACCTGTCGACGCGTCAGGGTGAGACAGTTCCCAGTATAAACGCTCATTCGATCGAAGATACTAAGTTCTACTCAGCCATCCAACTCCAGGCCACAAATTGAACAGCATCGACGATCTACGAGGATGAAGAAGACTGCGATATGCAGTTGAAATTTAATATTCCATCATATATTACGTGAGTTTTGATTCTGAGTCAAAATAATTATTGGTATTGAGTCAGGAAAACCTTCAGATCTTGCCACAACTGTGAATAACAAAAAGGAAAATGAGATATGGCTATATTATGCCAATTAATTAAGATCTGACGGGCTCTCCAAGACGTACGTACCGTCCTTCGGGAAACGAAGATTGCGCAGGGAAGACTGAGAAAGAAGTGAAGAAACATCTCTGAGTGGACAGAGATGTCAAGGAGCTTCGCCGAAGACCCTGTCCCACAAACAGAAACACACGTTTATACCTTGTGAAACATGAGATACACTGGACCTTGACTCCATATACACGAATAATTAAGACACAAATTGAACAAGTGATCAGGCAATTTCAGAGCCATAAAAAAAAAATTCCTTCATGACTCGATCGGAGGCAGTCAAGGATTCGAAAGAAAGTCGTCTAAAACGAGGACGTATACGTACGTACGTACAGTCATGGACATGGATCAAGCAGGAGAAATATAACATAACTTAACAATCCAGCGCATCTGAAAGACCCCGACCTACCGTACCACAGCTTACATGGCCACGCAACTCTTGACACACAATTGTCGCAAATGAAGGTAAAACAAATGCAGAAATCAAATAACTTATGGCGGGGGAAGAAAAAAACAAACATAGGCAAGCGATCTTGACACAGCTGAATCAGTGACCAAAAGAACAGAGACCCTAGCTAGAATCTCGATCTGGTCAGAGTGGGGCTAGAAGATTTTCAGATTTTCAGAATTTCCCAAGGAGGTATCACAGCGTTCGGAATATTCCATATTCGCTACACCACACCTG
>JAVDPJ010005565.1:0-12500 GCA_034780015.1 Urosalpinx cinerea
GCGTGTACACACGAAGGGAAATAAGCCACTAGCAGGTCTGTACATAAGTTGACCTGGGAGACTGTAAAAATCCCCACTCATTTCACCAGGCGCCGGGATTCGAACCCGTGACTTCAGGATTAGAAGTTCGGTGTTTTAACCTCAGCCATCGCGCATTCACACAGAAGAGAACCTGCGGCAACAAGAGAGTTGTCCCTGGTGAAATTCTGCAGAAAATCCACTCATAAGCAAAAAATACAGACAGGAAAAAAAAGGTGGTACTGCACTGTGGCAACATACTCTCCTCAGGGGAGACCAGCCCAAACTTCACACGTAAAAAAAAAACCCTCCCATGACAAAAAATATAGTTCATAGGCATACCATACCATATTAGTTGTTTTAAAGTTCTGTTTTCATGCTTGTCACAAGCACCTGTCAAAATGCTATTTCTTGAACAGACAATTTTTATGTGCCCTTATATAAATTTAATTTATTTATTTATTCTCTGTCCTCAGTAATTTATTAAAAAAGAAAAACAAAAAATTACCTGGATTTATATTAACCTCTCTGGATACACTAGTGCTAGTCTCAGAATTGTACAATAAAAGATACCTTTTGTAAGGAAAGTCTCCCTCACAGAATACGGTGTGTTTTCACTTTCTATCGGATAAATAATTCAAAATAATAATAATAATATTCCATACTTCCCTCCCTATCCCAATCTCCTATTTCCTGACAGCATGCATAATAGCGCATGTGTGTGCTTGCATGCGCATGCATACGCACACAGTAGAGCATAAATAAGAACTATAGTTTTTCCTCAATGTTGCTTCAGTCTAATTTTTTTTCTTTTACTACTGGAATCATGAATCAAAATGAATACTACTTTTATGCCAATAACAATCTGATTAAAAATTGAGCAAGAGTATCCATGCCATCAACAACAGTCAGCTGATGCTCAACAACTGATAACAAAAATATATATATATTATAAATATATAATATATTGAAAGTGGGCTGGGGCAGGGAGGGTGTGTGGGGCGGAAATTGACACAGCAAACCCAGATTCATTATAGTAAAAAAAAAAAAAAGAGCAGGGGTGGGTTTTTTTACCTGGAAGAGTACCCCCCCAAAAAAAAAATAGAAAGAAAAGAAATAAAAAGGATAGTTTTATGAGGAAATGAGAAAAAACATATAAAATAAGTTATAACACGAACCAAGCACTTCACATAATTATGGTGAATAACTTAAATATTCTCTGCCTGCCTAGGAACAAATCTCGTCTGTGCGTAATCATCTGGTAATTTTTATTAAACACAAAAAAATAACAAGTCTGAAATATAATAATTAGTAAATAGTCTCAAACATAACTATGATTGACGACATCTCACTCACTTATTTTTGAGTAAACTTCAAACCACTTTCCACTTTTTACATCAACCATCACCACGGAAAAAAAAACATACAAAAATCATGTCCCATTTCAATACAAAATAAGAGTACAACATTCCATATTCACAGCACCACTGGTGGAAAGTAAGCACACACACTTTCCTCTCATATCATGGAATGTGCGAGGGAGCTAAACTGTAGATCCAGTTTAGTGCGCTTGTTTACATTTCAAATAGTGCATGGTACAGATCTTTGTGCGACAGAATTCTCTGATAACTAGATAAGATGAATCAAGTCTGATTTTTCTTGCATTTTGGAGATTTTTAGGCTTTTTTCCCCACAATCTTCCAGGTTCAGGTATGTTAGAGCAACAAACCGGCGCAGTGGGTTATGCCTAACTTGCTTCAATTTGCTTCGCTTCTTTGCTGCACTATCTTCCAGGTTCAGGCATGTTTGAGCAACAAACTAGCACAGTGCGTTATGCAGTCGGTCAAGCGTGTGTCTGCTTGACAGGTGTGGTGTAGCATATGGGATATTCCCTTGAAATGCTGCGACACCTCAAGAAAACTGAAAAAACCCCAACTGAAACACAGTGAGTCTCTGTGTGTTTTAAGACTTCAAAAATACCACTTTTATGGATGAATATGCATAACCACAGACACACAAATAATATATATAAAAAAAGGGGGGAGGGGACCCTTCTTTGCCAACGATGAAAATGATGACTGGAATCTTTTGAATGCAGACTAGTTTCACCCTGGATGGAAGATAGTTTTATCCTCATCAGAGGTTTCTTATGATTTATCAGAGTAATTTTTATTTACAACATCATCATTATCATCCTCAAAAACTCAACAACACTGAAGTGACCCAGCAGCAGTGCAGAGCCTCTTCTGACAGGTGGCCCTGTAAGAAAGCTGACTGTGGATTACTAGTATAACATAACTGACAATGATCTATTGTACTTCGTGTACAGAAATTTTCAACTGGGATGATCCCCCCCATCATCTGCCATATCACATAGGGGTGCGTACGTAAAACCATTACCTACCTACCTGCCTGCTGGTGTTGCAGTTTGGCAGGAGTTTGGGTGTGGCTGTGTATGGGTGAAGGCACGATGAACGGTATGAGAGTAGTCGAAGTACTGGGACTTCAATAATGATACAGAAGCAACAAAATAACAAATAAAAAGAAACAAAAAGCAACCAAACTTAACAATGTTTTGAAGCAGTAGATAACAGGAAAAGAAATATGCTTCAGATGGACTAGCTCAACCTTCACTGTTGAATTTTTTTAACAAAAAAAAACAAAAAAACCCACAAAAAAAAGAAACCAAAAAGTTGTTTTCTGCAAAAATGTTTTACTGTGATCACATTACTACATTACTGCAATAGGTACTGAAAACTGACTCATGATTTGAAGTGACTGTCATATTTTTCTCTGTCACTTTTTCTTCTTGACTATTAGACATAGTCACACACACACACACACACACACACACACAGTGACACACATACACTGAAGTTTGATGGTAATTAACTTTTCACAAACTTTCTGAAAGAGAAGCGGTCTCCCATCAGAAAATCCCAAAATTAACAATTGGGGAAAAAAAAACATTTACCGAAAATCCTCCAAAAAAACATTCTGCCCATCTCTGGTTTTCACACTGATAGTGAGAGAGAGTGATCCTTCAGGAGACAGAACAGATCCTATCGGCACCTGCACGTGATTGGTCAGCTGATTGGGCGACATTCCCGATCCGATTGGCACTTGCATATGATTGGTCGGTTGACTGGGTGACATTCCTAATCCTATCGGCACTTGCAAGTGATTGGTCAGCTGATTGGGTGACATTCTTAATCCTATCGGCACTTGCATGTGATTGGTCGGTTGACTGGGCAACAATCCTAATCCTATTGGCACTTGCATGTGATTGGTCGGTTGACTAGGCGACATTCCCAGTCCTATCGGTGCTTCCGGATGATTGGTTACTGAACTGGGACACAGACCTACAGGTCCTGTCTGCACTTGAAAATGATTGGCTGACTGTTGACTGGCTGACAGCCACGGTCGTACCGGCACTTCAAACTGATTGGTCGACTGATCGGGAGATGGTCTTGCTGCTACTGGCATCCTTCCTTGACTCGGTTGACTTGCAGGTAAAGGAACTTGGGAACCTGCTAGTACCTGGTGCGTGCTTGTGTTCCCCACACCAGCATTTCCAAGCTGATTCTGACCTGGATGGAGAACTGAAGAGGCTTGAGTCTGTTCATCCATGGACACCATCACACAGGTGCCGCCGGACACTTTCACGGTGAATGATTTGGCTGCGTCAGGAGTGGGCGGGGAAGCAACTGATAACTGAGCAGGGGATTCACTAGACGGGGATTCAGGGACAGGCACACCTTTCACAGCAGCATCACCACCAAGGACTGGGACTGCAGTTCTCCTGCTTTGAGAGGGGTCACTGGTTTTGTCCCGGTAAACTTGATCTGCGACTCCCTCTGAGCAGCTGTGACTGTTCTCAACAACGGGGGTAGGCTCCACTACTGATCTGCTTGACACTCCCTCACTTGCCTGAGCTTGTGGAATTCTTTTCTCTGGAGCCCCTAGCTGGGAAAGAGACCCTGCGTCAGCTTTATTTTCTAAATATAAGGGAGCAGAACCATCCTGAACAAAGTGACCGGGTTTCAATAAATCTTGGTGTGGAACGTGGGTCTGAGTGTTCAAGCCTGAGTCAGCTGGTTTACCTCTTGCTGTCTCATCTGCAGGGACGCTGGCAAGGTTCACTGTAGTGGCTACTTTGCTACTTTGATCCTGAGCAATGTCTGAAATATCACCTGCATGCGCAGTTGAAACCCCCTCTTCACTAATGTCTGCCAGAAGTGACAATCTCTGTGGGACCAGGTCTACGTGAGAATAGTCGGCACCAACAAACTCAATGTCTGAACTGAAATCCTCACTGGCTTTGTGTGGAGGCTCGTTAGGTCCATACAAGATCTCTCCTTCCTCCCAGTCGAAATCGGAGTCGGCTGAATCGGGTCCTGCTGCCTTTCTGACCTGCTCCTCTGTCAGACGGAGCTTCTTCTTCCGGTCCGATCGTCGGATTTCCCCACCTTTCGGCAAGTTCGCTGTTGGGTGGATTTGGAAGGTGCGATCTTTCACCTTCCTCTTACGTCCCCGACAACTGGCAGGGAGCAGGGTGTGAAGGGGCCTCACAGAGGGGTGTGGGGTGGACACAGAGGTGTCCAGGGGCCTCACAGAGGGGTGTGGTGTGGACACAGAGGTGTCAAGCGGCCTCACAGGGTGGTGTTGTGTGGACACAGAGGGCTGGCCGGACTGGGGCCCGTGTGAGGGACCCCCTTCCCACATGTCCAGGTGACTGGTCAACACCTGAAGCAAGGCGGCCCGTGCCTCCTCCTCCTCCTCACCTGAGCTGGCCACACCACCTGACACCTGTCTGGCCTCAGTCTGTTCTGCAGACCCCAAGCTTAACTTGTCCAACCGAGGTTTGACGTCCGAGTGGATGTACTCGCTCAGTTCAGACAGTGTGGGTTTGATGTCGCCAACTCCCGAGTCGATCAGCACAGTTGGTGGGCCGTCATTCCCCTGACTGTGGCTGATCTGGACCAGACATGCTTCCCCAGCCACAGGCAGCTGAGGTACATTCTGGGCACACACTGGCTGCACCAGCTGAGGAGGCAGTCCACTGACAACAAGCTGTGCCCTGCTCTCATCATACGTACCACTCTGAGGTACAGCACACTGGTCAGGGTCAGACACCAACATGGAAGACACTTCCCCCTCTGCTGTAAGGCACACCCCTGTCTGGTCTGGATCTGCGGCCAGTGGGGATTGGTCAAAACACAGGTTGGCCTGCGAACGGTCCAGAATGACTTTGGGCCCCGGCGGTCGGCCTCGTTTTTTGGCGGGAGGATCGGGGAACTCTCCCGTGTCCGTCTCGACATACATGTACTTCCTTCTCTTTCTCGCTGCGTCATTCTCAACCTGATCGTTGGGTTTTCTCTTCGTGCTTTTTCTGCCTGGGCCCATGGTGTCTTTCACTTTGGGCTTTCTCCCTCTCTTGTTGTGTGGGCGGGTGGTTTTTAAGGCACTGCTTTCCGACTGCTTTTTCCTGCCTCTGGATGCTGCAGGGTTGATTTTCCTTCGCCCGGAGGCTTTGACTTCTTCAGTCTCATTCTGCTGATTTGTGCTGCCAGTTTTGTGAATATTCCTGTTCAGTGTGGTTTTATTTGGCTTCCTACCTGGTTTATTTTTTGTTTTTGCTGGCTGCCTAACTTGCTTTAATTTGCTTCGCTTCTTTGCTGCATCGCCTGTGGCCGAGTCACTCTGCACACTGTGAACAGCACCTGATTCAAGGGCCTGATCTGAAAAGGGCATGTCAGCAGTTTCCCCTGGATTTACAGGGCTTACTAGTGTATCTTCCGTGATACCAGAGTCACTGCCTGACACCTTACTGGGATCTACACGTTTTTTAGGAGTTTTGACCCTCATCGTCTTCTGGCCAGATCTCTGTGCCTTCCTCACTGTCTTTGTATTGGGGGTGGCCTGAACACAGCTGTTGTTCCTCTTTCTCTTTGTACCTTTCTGTGCTGCCGTCGACCTTTTCTTCGAGACAGAGCGGTCAGGGAACAGGACCTGCAGAGAATCAGAACTGACCGCAAATGCACATCCATCCACTGCTGTATTTCCTTCGTTGGCTGTATTGACATCAAGCCCTTGCCCCAGAGGGCTGACGTTAGTGAAGGCACTGTCTGGTTCTTCTATTTCCAGCTTCACCGTGACAGTATTTCTCCCAGACATTACTTCAACATGTTCATGTTGTGTGCCATCTTCCTCCTGTTCCTTCACGCACCAAACACCACCTGCCGTGCTTTCTGTCCTCTGTTTTGGCTTTCTGCCTCTACCACGCTGTTGGGGTTTCCCTTTCTGTGATGATGATGCCTTGGAGGACAACTCTTTACACCGCTTTTTCCTGGAAGCTGACTTTCCCTTTTGGGGACTGGATGCTTCAGAAGCAGCTTTCCCTACCAGTCTGCTGTGCTTAGAATACACAGATTTTGAAGGAGTTTTTGTGGACAGTTTTTTAGACCTGGCTTTTGTGGCAGTGGCCAGCAATAAGCCACTGATCCCTGAGGTGCTGGTATCAGCCACGGTGTCTGTCAGTGCTGTCTTCACATTTCTGCCTTGCTTAACGCTCTTTCTTTGGCCTCTGGGAGATTTGGTGAGAGATATTTTTTGGTCAGAACTTTTTTGCAGCAAAACACCTGCTTTTCGCTTCTTTTGAGGCAATTTCTTTGCTTTCAAAACTGCCTGTTTTGTTTCTTTCTTTGGTGTTGATTTTGAGGTCTTTCCGTTGCATTGTTTCAAAACAGTTTTGATTTTTGCCTTCTGGGTTTTGTGTTTTGTCTTCACAATTTTGTGCTTTGACTTCAGAGTTTTGTGTTTTGCTATCAAAGAGGGCACACACCAGACTACTTTGCTGACACCCAAGCGGTGCAAATAGTCTGAAGAACACGGGCTACACTGCACATCTGGAACAAGCACATGAAGGCACTTCGTTAACTGAACGGGTTGAACAGTTTCTTCGATGACAGCTTGTTCAAAGGCTGAATCCTTCACCATGATACTGCCCGTCCTTTCTCCTGAACCAACTGCCATGGGTTCACTTTCTTCCTGCCAGCACTTTTGCACAGAACATGTTACTGATATGCTCTGAGAATCTGGGAGAGCTGTCAAATCTTGCTCAGCAAAATGTGAAACTGGGGTGATGCCTTGGGGCTCCCGAGCAGTAATGTCTCCATTTTCTTTATCATCACTATTCTCTGCATTTACACCGGGTGTAGTGTTAGGCGTATCAGACACATTTTCCATCTGACAGTCTTCAGTATGGCTGAGATGTGGCTGTGCATTTACGTCAGAATGGACTGTCATTTCAGAGCACGTCTCCACATTGAAGTGACGATTCTCAAGCTCTGAACCAGCTGAGCAGTTTTCTCCACTATTAAAAATGTCTTCTGACTGTGATGTATCTTGATGGAAATTATTCTGTTGGACAGTCTCTTCCAAAGGTGCTGCACTACACTCATCTTTCCCACTGTTTTTCAAACCCACCTCTGACTCGGGTTTCTGCACACCGTTCTCCGCCACTTTCAGCTCTCCCCTCCTTTCATTCTGATGAGCTGAATGAGACTGTAATTCTGCAGCGAGAACGCTTCCACTGTTTTCACCTGAAGCGGCCTCCTCTTCAGACTGTGGTTTGGGCAGGTACCCGGTGTCCTCTCCACTGACTGTGTCCACACTCCCTGCAGGCTGCTGAGCTGATTCTGAATTGTCTTCTCTACTCCCCTCTACAGATTCAGGCTGTGTAGGTGTCACACTCCCCTCTACAGATTCAGGCTGTGACACACACCCCTCTACAGATTCAGGCTGTGACACACTCCCCTCTACAGATTCAGGCTGTGTCACACTCCCCTGTACAGATTCAGGCTGTGTCACGCTCCCCTCTACAGATTCAGGCTGTGTATGTGTCACACTCCCCTCTACAGATTCAGGCTGCGTATGTGTCACACTCCCCTGTACAGATTCAGGCTGTGTAGCTGTCACACTCCCCTCTACAGATTCAGGCTGTGTAGCTGTCACACTCCCCTGTACAGATTCAGGCTGTGTATGTGACACACTCCCCTGTACAGATTCAGGCTGTGATACACTCCCCTCTACAGATTCAGGCTTCACAGGTGCCAGAAGGCTGTCTTCTCTACTCCCCTGTTCAGATTCTACTTGCTGACATACATCATTATCGTCTTCCACCAGTGAGGCAACAAGTTCCACTCTTACTCTATCTGTATGCGACGTAACATCTGCAAAGCTCTCACAGCTTTCTCTGCTGCATGCTGTGTCAGAAGAGGACTGCTGTGCTGTCTGCGTGCTGCCTGTTTCAACATCACCGGTCATTCCCACAGTCGCATCTCTTCCCACAGACGCATCTCTTCCCACAGACGCATCTCTTCCCACAGACACAGCTGAGCTACTGCTGTTCACACCACTGTCTGAGGATCCCTGTTGAGGCACAAGATGACTAGACTCCTGTTCTGTGCTCACAGCTTCCACAATGCTCCTCACACAGTCACTGGCTGCCTGCCAGATTTCAGGCTCATGAAGGCCTTTAGTCAAATCAGATGCTTGCGCTGAGGACATTTCTGTACTTACTCTACTAGTCACATTGACATGGTGGCCTTTAGTCAAATCAGATGCTTCTGCTGAGGAGTTTTCTACACTACCAGTCACATCGTCCACACAGTCTATGTCACGTTCTTCAGAACGTTCTGGTTCATATTCAGTCGATCCACTCTCAAGGCATTTCTCTTGTGAAACACTGGTGCTAGTCACAGGTTGTGAATTGTCCCCTACCTGATCCCTGGGTGTTCTCACCTGCAACTGCAAACACCTGGCAAAAAACTCCTCCCTGCTATCCCCTGGGGCGCTGTCCATGTTATTTTGTGGGGTTGGTGCCACCCCAAAGTGGCCCCTGGCTGCAAAGGAGCGCAGAGCGTGCAGCCAACACTGGGTGTTGAGGGCTGCCTCCTCTGGCCTGTAGTGAGACACCGGCAGAGGCCCTGCTAGGGTTAGAGCCCAGCATTTCTCTGCCCCAGATGCTCTGCCCTTTACTGTCTTCCCTCCCTTAGCTTTCTTCTTCCTCTGATTGCTCACAGAAGCCATTTTGGTACGTTTATTTGACTGACGAGGTTTCTTTTTTCCTATGTGTTTGTTCTGCTTCCGGACTGCAACTTTCCCTCCTAGATAGCTTGAAGTACTTGGCTGTGGGTGACTATAGAGTGCTTTAGAGCTGTTAGAGACGTGGGGTTTCTTCTTGGCAGCTGCTGGTCTGGGTTTACAGTCAAAGTAGTTGTCAGGCAGGTTTTTGAAATGGACAACAGTCTTTCTAGCCCGGGCGGTAGTAGACCTTTGTGACTGGCTACTGCTCTGGTTTCCAGAACCTTCTTTCTTTACTTTTAACAGCACTTGATGAGCAAGCAGATAGGCTTCCTCCTCGTCCGAATCTTCTTCTTCATCCGTCCAGGACTGCCACCTTTTTCTGCCCCTGCCGGCTGGTTTAGGGCCAGGTTTCCTGCCTCTTTTCACAACCCCACCCATCTTGGATTTCTTCCTTTGCCGACGACCCTGAGGCAGCAGGCCTAACTCTTTCTTTCGCAGATACTCTTTGTGTCGCTCCGCATCGCTCTCGCTCATTTGGGACATATCCATGAACCAGCGCGACGGTTTCTTTCCTTTCTTCTGGTAGTTGAGAATGATTCCGGAATTCTTGCGAGCCAGGCAGAAAGGGATGCCTCGGTACATGCCCAGCTGAACCACAGGAGGAAGCTGCAGGCCGTTGGGCAGTCTGGAATGTTCTCCAGGCAGTCTGGAACTTTCTTTAGAGAGTCCAGAATTTTCTTGCAATCCAGAACTTTCTACAGGCAGTCCAGAACTTTCTATAGGCAATCCAGAACTTTCTGTAGGCAATCCAGAATTTTCTGTAGGCAATCCAGAACTTTCTGTAGGCAATCCAGAACTTTCTTCAGGCAATCCAGAACTTTCTCTAGGCAGTCCAGAACTTTCTGTAGGCAATCCAGAACTTTCTTGCAATCCAGAACTTTCTTGCAATCTGGAACTTTCTGCTTCTGCAGGCCGTCCGGAACAGTCTTCAGGCAGTCTGGAACTTTCTTGCAATCCGGAACTATCTCCAGTAACTCCAGAACTGTCTCCAGAAACACCAGAACTTTCTCCCGACACTCCGGAACGTTCCTCCGGGGGGCTGCTAGCCACACCGGACACCCCACTGTCATCAGAGCCGTGGCTGACCCCTGGCTCCTGCTTCACCGTGACGCGTGGTTCTGCCGTCCACAGTGTCCTCAGGTTCTCGGAGGCCAGGTACCTGGCGAATGTGGCCGGGTCGAAGGCCCCGCTGGATTCCGGCTGGAAGTTATGGTCCAGGTAATCTGGTTCGTATACCACTGTGTCGTCTTTGCCCCGCTGCTCTTTTTGGTGGCAGCGTTGAAAGTGGAGCTGAAACAGACATGTGTCTTTCTCAATAGCGCTCTGAGCACACAAATATTTGTGTAGAAAAATTGTAATGCGCCCTATATAAATATTCATTTATTCATTCATCTTGTGGATTCAAATGATCTGTTTGGCACAGCATTTGTGCAAATTGGTCATCATTATGTTATGTTGGAACTTCAGTGCTTGGGAAGAAAATTAACTCAATCCATTAAATTTTAAAAAAAAGGAAAAAGTAAACTTCTTAATTGATATATGGTATTTATGTGTGTGTGTGTGTGTGTGTGTGTGTGTGTGTGTGTGTCTGTGTGTGTGTGTGTGCGCGCGTGTGTGTGTGTATCTTTAAAATTAAGCATGTGCATCACTTCACGTCCACACCTGCCCATGCCTGTGTGCATGCAGTAATGTATAAACAACTAAGTACACATTTTACATATTGTGTCAGAGAGGTTTACAGTCTCATCCAAACAAACAAATAATGGGATGAACAGTGTGTGAATGCTAAGCAAGCAGTTGGGCATGTTTGCAGTATGACTGCAGGCAACACAGTTTGTTGAAATATGAACAAATGATTTTCCAGTCAAAATATGTTCTATGTGAACAATATTTTTTACTTGGGGTGATTCCCCTATCGGGTGAGGACCTTAAACTCCTATATTACCATCCAGTCAAAAAGCAGCCATCATAGTTAGGTCTTTCTAGACTGTATGAATCAAATATTTAGCCAGCAGGTTCACTTGACAGGGGATATAGCGAAAGATATGCAAATGATATTTTAATTTTGACATCCCAAAATCAACAAGATCTAAATTAGATGGAAACTGACTCCAATCTAGGTGGGTTTGTGATCAGGGCGCCATGGCCAAGCGGATAAGGCAACGGACTTCTAACCCTGATGGTCCTGAAGTTGTGGGTTCAAATCCTGGCAGCACCTGGTGAAATAAGTATAGAGATTTTTACAGTTTCCCAGACCTGCTAGTGGCTTATTTCCTTTCGTGTGTACACGCATGCAGAAGATCAAGTACGCATGTTAAAGATCCTGTAATCCATGTCAGAGTTTGGTGAGTTGCGGAAACATGAAAATACCCAGCATGCACCCAGGGCTTGACGCAGTGCATTGGGTCATGCAGTTGGTCAAGCATCTACTTAGCAGGTGTGGTGTAGCATATATGGAATATTCCGAACGCTGGGACACCTCCTTGGGAAAATCTGAAAATCACAGACTGTTTCAATAATTGATGTTTCCAAGTGAATTTCCACCCTTGAAAGAAAGAGTGCATCTTTTCTTGAAACGTTGGTTTATAATCAAACTGAATGCACAGAAACATAAAAAAAGATTTTTTAAAAGGGGGGAGGGGGAGTAAATAAAAAAAATGACAAGTTGTTTTTTGTTGTTGTTTTGGGGTTGTTTGTTTTTCAGTGTAAGCAAGTAACCTCTTCCTCCTCACCATCTGAAGATGCAGTGCATGTCTGTAGCCGATGCTTGAGTCAGGAAATAATCATTTTTACTCCAACTTCAAGTTCTTGCATTAAAAACAAACTACAGATAGACCTTCCCCCCTTTTTTACTTAACTAAGCATAGAAAAGTTATACACAGCGTTTTTCCTTTTTTCTCTTACAGTAAATTTACAAATTTCCTTAACACTCAAAGCACTCTTACAATCAGATGGAAGGATTTGCCGAAAGGTTTTCGGCACAGGCCACAGGCATAGGTGAAGTTGTGCAGGTGCTCGCTGCCCATGTGAGCCATCAGGTGATCCATCTCTCGGCTGCCGTGCACGCAGATGGGGCACTGGTAGGGGCGCCCGCCTTCGTGAACGCGCTTGTGCATGTCCAGGTTGAACTGTGAGGCGTACGTCTTGAAGCACACGTCGCAGGGAAACGGCTTGACCATCTGCAAGGATGGTCTGATGAGGTGAACTTGGATCTCACACACACACACACTCACACAGTGACACACACACATATGCACGCATGCACGCAAACACACACACATATTAACACACAGTGATACACACACACACTCACACACAGTGACACACACACA
>JAVDPJ010006673.1:0-14220 GCA_034780015.1 Urosalpinx cinerea
CCCTTATGCAGCCGCCTGTGTGCATCAGACTTTGGCCTGAGATCCCACATGAGGGTACACAAACGAATACAGTGCTAGGTTAGACTTTATCGATCACGATAGTCGACTATATATATATATATATATATTGATACTGATCATTACGGCTTAGAGAACCGTAACGTTTGACTTCCAGGGAACTAAAAATGATCCCTCTCAGCTGGCAAAGAACTCTTTAATATACATTTACATCTAAAAAATGCCGATGATCAGCTGGTGCTGTAAAGAATGGCGACGGCATATGTATATAATTTTGGATTGAAATTCTTCCGATTTTGGATTATTCATAATAAAGATTCAAGACACAGAATCAAATGATTTCTCTCCTTTGGATATTTTGACTGTTTTTCACAGTGACAAGACTGTGAGAAACAGCTAGTACAGTCGAAATGTCCAGAGGTAGGAGATCATTTGATATGCATATGTATATGTATCTTGAATCTGTATTATATATATTATATGTATTTCAGTTCTTTCTTGAACATATTTCCAAATAACTGTTTAAGATTATCTTTACATATTTTCGAGCAATTTTCCTTTTGTTGTTGTTGCCGTTGTTGTTGTTTGGTTGGTTTTTTTTGTTTTTGCTTTGGTTTTTTGGGTTTTTTTTTTTTTAGGCGGGGAGGGTTTGGGGTATATTTATTCATTCATGGATTTTATGACGGATGAGCTCGATCTTTACCTCTGATCCAGAAAGTGTTAAAAGTGTTAAAAGATAACACCATGGTCAATTTTTTCAAATGGGTTCAGATGAATTATGATAAACGTCTAGTAATAAATTCAGAATATGTTTGAAATCTGTCCGCTTCTGTGTCAAATTAGGAATTTAACCTAGTGTATTAGGAACAAGCATCGCTGATTGAGATACTTGAAGAACTCGATTTCTGCCAACCGCCTTAGCGAAGTAGTTTGCGCACTGGGTTACCGGCTGAAAGATAGCGGGTTGGATTCTCACAGAGGCATATTTCTTTTAGGACCCAGCTGACTCCTACCGACAAGAAACTTAATAAGTTCAAATTATATACTACTTATCTGCAGATCCCTCAAACACACACGCATGCGATGATCTCGAGTATTAGTGCAATCGGCATTGATCGAGATTGTGTGTGTGTGTGTGTGTGTGCGTGCGTGCGTGCGTGCGTGCGTGGGTGCATGCGTGTGTAGATGTGTGTGTGTGTGCATGTGTGTGTGTGTGTGTGTGTGTGTGTGTGTGTATGTGTGTCTTGATTTGTGCCTGTGTTTGTTCCTAATACCCCTCCCTATTCTATTGCCCGACCTTTTGCAATTCCTTTCTCTCCCAGGACTGCAAACACACCTATTGGTGTGGAGATCTCTATGCAATACTTTGAGAGAGAAAAATGGACCAGACTTCATGAATATGACAAAGAAAGTTTTACATTTTGTTCAAATACCTTTAAAACGTTTGAAAATAATGAAAATTAAAAACAGCATTGTGCTATGGATATGGTCCCTCAATACTCTAAAGTATTACCCCATTGTGAAAAATGTCAGCAAAACTGAAATGAAAAATTATAAAAGAACATGATCAACTGCTACTTAACAGTAATCACTAATAACTGAAAAATCCGTCTAGTTTAATAATGGTTGGACCATCTGCTAAAGGCCTCCTCACAATTAAAGGATCGAGAAGACTCTTCCTATACATCAGACACTAGACATACGCATGCCACAGATGATTTCTCATACGTGAACAGTCTATAAGTCATATTTACCATTCACAAACATAATGATAAAATAATAATCTACAACACTAAGCAGGCCAAAGTTTATGGTTATTTTCTCCATATTTTATATAAGGAAAACTATACAAAATGTAAGTAAAATGTTCCATGCATGTTCTTTTGTGAAGGGATATAGTGTTAATTGTGATCACTGGCAAACGTACATACCTGAAAGAAAAAAATGAAGTGCCATTGAATGCATCAAACAATGGCCAAGTCCAAAATGAACAGGCACACACACATACACACACACACACATACATACACATATGTTCACTTAAAGGGAACAGACATTAAATTAAAGAACCAACGAACACACACACTTTGGAATTTGCCTGCAATTTTTGTTTCAAGTTCATTAATTTGTCTAAAACATAAAAAGGATTGGAAAAAAAAGAAACCACAATTCTATACAGAAGTACTAGAGAGAGAAAATAATATTTTCAAAGTGACAAAAATTAAAATGTATGCAGAACAACTCTCATAACTCGGACAAAAAACTGGGATAGTCAACCAAAAAAGAAAATCAGACTGAAATGGATATGGGGTAATCAGGACATTTTGTTTTAAAAAGAATGGACAAAAAGAGATGTGGTGGACAGAAAATGGGTGGTTAGGAATATTTTTAATGAGAAAAATTGCTAGGGAATGAGGAAGTGGAAGCTAGAAATTTTTCACCACACCTGAAAGAAACAGCAAAGTTCAAAATAATTAGGAATTAATTTTCACATGACAATTGGGAAAGGCAGAATTATTTTTCACATGAAAAAGACTCAGGGGCAGAAGCTAGAACTGTCAGGAAAAAAAATATCCAGTGAAAAACAACAGCAATTAGGAAAATACCAAACAAAACTTGGGGAGTCAATAAAAACTGTAAAGAAGAGGACTGCAAAAATCAGAGTGCTAATCATTGACGAAGAAAAAAGACATATCTCTATCAGTGCAGTTAGAAAACCCACTGACTGAAATGACAAATTACAGATCACTGGAAACATTTAGAAACTGAAGCCAGGGTTATTTTAGAGACTAAGCAATGGTTTGTGAAAGGGGCTATATATATATTTAGGGGCTTTATATATATATATATATATAAGACAAAAGCAAAACCAGAAAAGGAAAAGAAATCAAAGAAAAAAGGAAAGCAACAAGGTATTGCAGGAAATTTCAAAGACAAATAAAGAGGCCAGGATAGTCAGGAAATGTTCAAAGAGCAGAAGCCAGGGTAGTGAGGAACAGTTCAATCAAATAAGGACAGGAGTCATGGGAATCAGGCATTTCAAAGACAATGCCAGAAGCATGGGAAATCCTGAGAATTTCAAAGAAACAAAGACAGAAGCTAGGGCAGTGAGGTAAATTTCAAAGGGAAAAAGAAAAAAGAAAAAAGAATGAAAATTTGAAAAAAAACACAAGGGCAGAAGCCAAAGGCCATTATCAAACTTTCAGAGAGGACAATGGTAGAAAACAGGGTAGCCCGAAATTTTCAAAGACAATAAGGACAGAAATCACAATAGTCAAGAACATCTCTAAAGACAAAGGCAGCAACCTGGGTAGTCTGGAAAATTTCAAAGACAAGAGCAGAAGCCAGGGTAGACATGAAAACTTCAAAGAAGACAAAGGGAAAAGCCAGTCATCAGGGAATTTTCAGAAAAGCCAATCATCAGGGAATTTTCAGAAAATCCTGAGTAGTTGGAACATTTTTCAGAAAAAAAATATGAGGATGGAATTTAACAGGTTTTAAGATACACAATGGATTTTATATTATTGAAAACTATTAATTGAGGAAATCAATAACCTACCCAGTTTATGCTTTAAATAATGAATTCTGGGGACAACTAAGTTAATCTTTCAAGACTAAATAAAAATTAGACTTTAAACAATTGTTACAGCTAATCAAGACTATGGATTAGATGCTCTTTCACCATTCTATTGGTATAGGTATATTCTTTAGTATCTATGAACACATCAACTCCTACGTCTACTATGTGAAGTCACAAACACATGGAGTCACAGACAAATCACTGGAAACAATGTTGGTAGAAAAAGTCTTAAAAAACACAATACCCACAATGGAGACATGTCTACTGAGACAGATTTCTGCAGCACTGCAACTATACAGATACACAGACATGTCTGCAGACAGAAAAGATTTCGCAAACACTGCAGCTGTATAAAAAGATACACAGATATGTCTGTTGACAGAAGAGAACCGATAAGCAGTGTTCAACGAATAGATAGACACATCTGCACAGAGAGAAGATTTCTCAAACACCGCAGCTGTATGAACAGATACACAGATATGTCTGCAGACAGAAAAGGACTGACAAGCACAGTGTTCAACAGATACACAGACATGTCTGCAGAGGGAAGATGTCTCAAACACTGCAGCTGTATGAACAGATACACAGATATGTCTGCAGACAGAAAAGGACTGACAAGCATAGTGTTCAACAGATGCACAGACATGTCTGCAGACAGAAAAGAACTGACAAGCACAGTGTTCAACAGATACACAGACATGTCTGCAGAGAGAAAAGATTTCTCAAACACTGTGCTGTACGAACAGGCAGACAGACATGTCTGCAAAGACAGAAGATGTTTCACACACACCAGCTGTTTCACACACACCAGCTGTGCAAACAGATGCATCTGTAAAACAGAAAAGGACTAGCAAGTACAGCTGCTGTGTGAACAGATATGCAGTCACATCTACAGACAAAATTGGGCTCACAAAAAGTGACTTTATGAACAGATGCATACATATGTCTAGATTAAAAAAAAAAAAAAAAAAAACTACCTCACAAACATAGACACGAGAACAGAATCATACGCATATCTGCTGGTGTAACAGGCTCACTAATGCAACAACCATAGCAGAGATGGAATGAACAAAGACACCAAGGACAACAGGCAGAGAAGATATGGAATGGGTCATGACATCAAGGGCTTAACACAACAGCTACAGAAGGAATGGAAATGACCCTAAGGCTTAACACAACAGCAACAGAGATGGAAAGACCCAGGGCTTAACGCAACAGTCACAGAAGAGATGGAAAGAACCATGGGCTGAACACAACAGCCACAGAGAGATGGATAAGACCAAGACATCTACGATCTCACTAACACACCAGCTACAACATACGTGCAGAAGACATAAAAATGCCCCAAGACATCAAGCTGATAAAATTCCGAGAGACCTGTGAGAACTACTGAGATATCAGATTATTTCACTGTTCAAAAAGTAAAAAAAAGGAAATGTTATCTATGGTAATGACTACCAAGCAACCCAATCCTCAGTATGCTCTGTTAAAGAAACTAGTCAGACAGTAACCAGTCACCTCAAAAAAATCAGTAATGAGGGTGTGACTACCATATTCTACTTTGATTAGTAACCATACAGAAGATGCTGCATTTTCCAAAGTTTCTGGGTTAACATCTGTTCTAATGTCTTGTTACTGAGAGGGACCATATCTACATTAGTTAAGAATATGTTAATTAGTACAACAGTGCAAACAGGATTGCCTTTTTTCCCATTTTACTGTTTCTGACAATGTTAATGTCACAACATCCTATATCAGAAACCATTTCTCCCACTTCCCATTATACCTGTTAGTTGATGGTTTCTGAATCTAATGTTAATCTCACAACACCTTGACTCTACCTGTTGGATTTCTAGCTAAGTTAAAACAATGTATGTAAAGACATCTACAGAGTAGTGGGTGTTCTATTCCTCTACTGTTAAAACATCTATCAGGAAAGGGCAAAGTGTTAGGCGCCAGACTCTTAGCCAAGATAAAGAATAACATGTTTACTGAACTGATGAGATAAGGGACAGCGGAGGAAATGGAAAACCATTTTGAACAAGTCAAAAACAAACAGGGTCAACAAAGGAGCTGACCTTGAATTTGCAGGTCTGCCTTGGTGCTGGATGTTCCAAACTCGTTGACGGCACGACATTCGTACTCTCCCTCATCCTCGGGGAAGGACTGAGGAAGTTGCAGAATGCAGGTACCGCTGGGTTCAGTGATGATGTGATAGATGGGCGACTCCTTGATGGGTTCACCATCAAGGAACCAGCTGACCTCCGGCTGCGGGAAGCCGGTGACAACGGTCTCGAAACGAATGGGTTGTCCTTCTTGGGCCTGTGCGTTCTGCAGAGGCTGGGTGAATTCAGGGGCCTGGCCCTCGGGCCTCTCCTCCACAACCTCCTGCTCTAGCTCCTGGCTGGTAGGCAGCTCCAACAGCTCAAACTGTTCCTCTAGTGGGGACTCCGTCTCCTCAGCAGGGACTCCTTCCACTGTCGGCTGGGCTAGTTTCCCTTCCTCTTCAATGACAGGAACCTCTAGGGAAATGTCTTCAGCGAAAGCTTCCTCGATCTCTGTGATCAGAGTCTGGAAACTCTCGGTAATGCTTCTTTCAGGGGCTGCCTGCTCAGATTCAGGAACAGGAGTTTCTTCTAGGATTTCTTCGTGTGAAACAGGAAAAGCTGTTTCTCCCACGATGAATTCGTGTGAAACTTCCTCCGTCTCGGTAGTTGTTTTTTCAGCAATGGTTTCCACGGAGAAGACCTCAGTGGTTTCTGGGGCAACAGTCTCCGTGGTTGGTGCTTCCAGACCCTCCACTGTGATTGCAAGTTCATCCTTGGCAACTAGGGGGGCGGCGGTTTCTTCAGAGTCAGGAACTTCTGAACACAGGAAACAAGCAAAGCCACACCAGTGTTAGATCTTCCCCCATCACCGTTTAGGGATTATTTATGCATAAGCCAAGCATTAAAATTCACACTTAAGTCAGTGGACAAAGTTTCATGCAAATGTAATAATACCATTTTTATAGTAAAAATTACAAAAAAATATTCTTTTAACTGAAAATAATGATTAAGTACTTTTACTTCCAGTAAATATGGGATTACTATTGTGTGATATCTGACAAGGACCCATATTAAAGATTTTATAAATAAAAAACCATTCAACAGAATGGAATTTGTGAAAATGTTTTGTTCAAATCAAAAATATTGCCTTGAAATTCCCCAATACAAAAAGTTTACCATTGATAAATTGTCAGATTCAACATTACATGTCATTTGTAAATGTAAAAAGTACAAGGCTGTAGGCAATATTGTCATATTAACAAGAAAACAAACAGCCGTCCTAGAGCAGCTTTTCAAAAAGTCATGTTTAGTTAATTCCCTTTTGTTATTCATTCACACTAAGCTGAAACATGCAAATGAACATCACACAAACATGCAAATTCAAATCACTGATGAGGCTGGAAAGACAGTCACAATGTGATGAGCATCCAAGGAACGCCTGATGTCCACTCAACAGCACCATGTGAATACCAAGTCAGTACCCTGTTTCAGCAAGAGTCTCTCATCCCAGAGGATGATGGAATCATCCCCTGATTACTCCTGCTGTACTGCAAATGTATGATGTCGCTCTCTCTTGGTGTCTTGTTTGTATTCAGCACACACACACACACACACACACACACACCCACACCCACACACACACACACACACACACATTTGAATGCATTTTTGGATGATGCTACGGAAATCACTTTTTTTATGTTTCTAAGAAAATGAGTAGAAAAGCCCTTCAGGCTTCAGTATGAACATATAATCAATATATATTCAATTTATACAATATGCAGATTCCTCAAAAGGTATATGCTACAGAGCTTTGTCATATGAAACAATCTGAATAAAAACTGTCAGGGTCAAATGACATCAGATTATATGTTACTTTCAAGTGGCAGTGAAATTAAAGTGAAATGTATGCCATTTGTAGACTCAGTGTGATAAAAAGATGTTTAGTCATGAGATCAGAATTGATGGAATCTCTTGTGCCAGTGAGATCTGCCTCAAAAGAGTCAGTGGAATCTTGGACTGTTTGGCTATACAGGGTTTCACATCATGTACAAATGGGGGTAAATCGTGGACTGAAATAATAATAAAAAATCTAGCAAAGACAAAAAAGGAAAAGGTATGAATACATATAAAAAATTAAAAGGTATGAATACATATCAAAATTTAATCAAAACATATGAGTACATCCAGGACTGATTTTACATCCAGGACTCATATGATAGATCATTTTAATTGAAAAACTCAGTTATTTCCCTTGACCTATCTCAGTTCATCAGAAAGCCAGTCAGTAAAGGCCATTCTGTCAGAAGTAAAACTCTGGACCATAGCGCTTGCAAAGTTTTTCAGTAATCAATATGGCCAGAGTGAAACTTAAAGGACTGAATGCAAGTCAGCCTAAAACAAAAATGGCCTAAACTTGTAGAAATTTGGATTTTTTTTTAGCTACACAACTAGAATGTCAGAAACATCACTAGGGCCACTAACTACACATGAAAATATATTGCTTTTTTTTTTTTTTAGAGGTGAAATACAGCAGAATCCTTTGTGTGTGAAACACCCCTGAATTTTTTTTTTTAATTTGACATGGAGGTATGAAAACCCTTATATGTTTTTAATGATGTGAAACCCTGCCATAACAGCCTATGATCTGCCTCCAATGAAATCTGTGGCATCTATGAATGAGTGATGATGGAGCTTTGAGATCTGGCTCAAATGGATTTAAAGAGTTGTGAGATGTGGTTCAAAATGAATCAGAAATTAGGTCAGTTCCTGACAATCACACATGACTAGAACTGAAGCTTCTGACTATCCTGACATTTTTAGGAATTGAAAATTAAGTTGCATTATTCTATACTTAATGTTTTTGATCCACTGTCTCTCTGATGTTTTGTGTTTATTGCGCTTGTGCCTTTAAAATAAGTGTTTGATATAATGGATGGTGTCTTTCAATGACTTCATATCATTAACTGACATGATGAAGGTGGTTTTCCTGCATACAGAAATAAGAAGAGAAGCACATGAGCAAGTGATTTGCTTGATGTACAAGAACACTGTTTAATGATTGGAAAAAAAGATGAAGAAGAAAGTGCACTACTTTGTACGTTTGTTTCTTGTATGCCACAAATGAAACATTTGTTGTCTTGGAGATGATCCAGTTTTCTTCATTATTCCTATTAATGCAGGGTGATGACCTCACCTCAGTATGTCAAAGTACTGACACATGCTATGGTGTTATGGAATAATAAGATGAGAATGGTAAAACCACTTCCCTGCTGCTAAAAGTCAAATGATCCCCACTATAAAGGGGGGTGTAGTGTACCATCCAGTGAGAACTGTTTTTAAGTTTCTGTCCCTTTGTCTATGGTGCTGTATGACATAAAAACTGATGTTTCCATACCTTTGCAGCAAAAAAGGGTAAATATATTTTAAATACTTTTTTTAAGTTAGTTACTATTTAAAATTGCAAGAGTCATTTCCCTTGGCATGGGATTTCATAGTGTGATTAGCGCTGGGTGACCTGGGTATAGGGGGGTTAACCACGGCACCATGAAGCGAAAGTGCAGTCCACTATAAAAGAAAGTCTCCTGCAGAGTCAATCCTGGCTACCTTCACTAAGTCCTTTATTAGTTATTCCAGCTGTCTTTTCAACCAGATTGAATAAAGGAATGAAACTTTTAAAAGTTATTCTGCCTGGGATGCATTTGGGTTTTGTCTGTCCATTTACTTTCATATACTACAACTTTAGGAAACAACAGGTGTTCATGCTTCTGTTTAGGTCCTCCATGAGGAAGAAAAATGACAGAATCAAAAACAAGTGATAGCATTGTTTCACCCATGGTAGACTGATCAATCAGATCTGGACCCAGACTGTGCAAGATGCAGTTGGAAAGTGGTCTCTCTTAGAACATTCTCAACCAATCACCAGTTGGAGAACCAATGATGGGAAGAAAAACTTTTTACATGAAAATAACTTTGAGTAAATCATTCTTTACTTTCTAAAATAGTAAAAATGAAGAAATGAACATAAACACTTTTCAAAAATCAATTAGTAATAGACAATTCCTTTTGTTTCTGTTTCCTCCTATCTTAAAGGACTCACATTCATGTTGTCAGTCAGGTAACTAAAATGTTCAAAACAAAAATCTGTAAAACTGTTTACTTGATAGTGTGGTACAGTTGTTTTCACATTTTGCATAGGTTTTTTCTCTCTTTCTTTTATTTAGTTTCTTGTATGACTGGTCAGTTTTGGGGGGTTTTCTGGGTTTTTTGTTTTTTTGGGGGGAGTTCATATATATATATTTTTAATTCAGAATCAGAATCAGAACATGTGTTTATTACGTAGTGTACATAAGTCATAAGGAATTTTGTAGGGATAGTACAGAAAACAACAGACAGAAACTAATCTGGACCTTTACCAAAGTAGCCATAGTACCCAAGTAACAATGAACAAATCTGGACTTTACCAAAGCAAGCCATGACACCTATGTGACAATGAACTAATCTGGACCTTTACTAAAGTAGCCATGGTACCAATTAACAATGAATCATTCTGGACCTCTACCAAAGTAGCCATGGTAGCAATGTGATGATGAATCAATCTGGACTTTTACTAAAGTATCCATGGTACCAGTGTGACAATGAATAAATCTTGACTTTACCAAAGTATCCTTTGTTCCAGTGTGATGATGAATGAATCAATCTGGACCTTTACCAAAGTAACCATAAAACCCGAGTAACAATGAATAAGTCTGGACTTTATACCAAAGCTGGCCATGGTGCCATTATGACAATGAACTGATATGGACCTTCACCAAAGTAGCCACAGTACCAGTGTGATAATGAATCAGTCAGGACCTTTAGCAAAGTATCCATGTACCAATAGTGATGTACCATGTAGTGATGAATCAACCTGGACCTTTACCAAAGTAGCCATGGTACCAGTGTGATAATAAATCAGTCAGGACCTTCACCAAAGTAGCCACAGTACCAGTGTGATAATAAATCAGTCAGGACCTTTAGAAAAGTATACATGTACCAATGTGATGATGAATCAACCTGGACCTTTACCAAAGTAGCCATGGTACCAGTGTGACAATGAATCAATCTGGCCTTTACCAAAGTATCCTTTGTACCAGTGTGATGATGAACAATATGACAATGAACTGATATGGACCATTCCCAAAGTAGCCACAGTACCAGTGTGATACTGAATCTGTCTGGACCTTTAGCAAAGTAGCCATGGTACCAGTGTGGTGATGAATCAATCTGGACATTACCAAAGTAGCCATGGTACCAGTGTGGTAAGAAATCAATCTGAACCATGGTACCAGTGTGATGATGAATCAATCTGAACCATGGTACTAGTGTGGTAATTAATCAATCTGGACCATGGTACCAGCGTGGTAAGGAATCAATCTGAACCATGGTACCAGTGTGGTAAAAAATCAATCTGAACCATGGTACCAGTGTGGTGATGAATCAATCTGAACCATGGTACCAGTGTGGTGATGAATCAATCTGAACCATGGTACCGGTGTGGTGATGAATCAATCTGAACCATGGTACCAGTGTGATGATGAATCAATCTGAACCATGGGACCAGTGTGGTGATGAATCAATCTAGACTTTACCAAGGTAGCCATGGTACCAGTGTGATGATGAATCAATCTGGACTTTACCAAGGTAGCCATGGTACCAGTGTGATGATGAATCAATATGGATCATGGTACCAGTGTGGTGATGAATCCATCTGAACCATGGTACCAGTGTGGTAATGAATCAATCTGGACTTTACCAAAGTATCCTTTATACCACTGTGATGATGAACCAATCTAGACCTTTACCAAAGTAGACATGGTACCAGTGTGACAATGGATAAATCTTAACTTTACCAAAGTAGCCATGGTACCAATGTGATGATGAATCAATCTGGACCTTTACCAAAGTAGCCATGGTACCAATGTGGTGATGAATCAGTCTGGACCTTTACCAAAGTAGCCATACCAATGTGATGATGAATCAATCTGGACCTTTACCAAAGTAGCCATGGTACCAGTGTGGCAATGAATAAATCTGGACTTTCCTATGTGACAATGAATCTATCTGGACTTTACCAAAGCTAGCCATGAAACCAATGTGACAATGAAGCAATCTGGACCTTCACCAAAGTAGCCATGGTACCAATGTGATAATAAATCAAATTGGATCTTTACCAAAGTAGTCATTGTACCGATGAGACAATGCATCAATCTGGACCCTTACCAAAGTATCTACAGTACCAGTGTGATGATAATCAGTTCTGACCTTTACCAAAGTAGCCATGGTAACATTATGACAATAAATCAGTCTGGACTTTTACCAAAGTAATCATGGTACCAATGTGAGAAAATGAGCCTTCGTCTTGTACTAGACAAAGGTCTTCCAATCCAAGACAGCAAACTCTGCATGAAACAATACTACCAGTTTCACATTGCCATGAGACACAAAATCTGCACCCTAAAAATGAGAAATAATATTGACCCAAATTAAACTGATCAAGAAACACTCAAGACTGGGCTCTGAGGCACAGTTCTGTGCTTGTGGTCAGGTAGGAAAGATGATTTTTGGAACTTAGTTTTAGTTTTCACTGTCTTATGACCCCATCCATGTAATTTTGTATGATGTGACATAAAGATTTGCGATAACTTATGCTGATGACACATTACGCACCTATCAGATAGATGAGGCTCGATCTGATTTGGAAAAAAATGATTGGAAATTTGATTATTTGGTCAATCTCACCTACGCAAAGTAAAAACTGTGTCATCAGTGGTGACTAGAGATTTCAGAACACACACCCTCAAGTGTTACATTACCTTCCTCAGTATGAAAAAAAACAACAAATCAGATCTCTTTCTTTTATAAAAAAAATGTCTGATTCATGGCAGTGTGAAATGCACAGTACACAGAGATGACTCAACTGGAAGATCACATGGTCAAAGTAATGATCAGCAGATGCGATGCTGAGTGGATTATATCCAGCTTCTTTGTTCCAAGGTGTGGCTCTATTCATTGTCTCCAGAGACTCCTTAATTTTCCTTGTTGATGTTAGTATATGTGGCTAAGACCTCTATATTATTCCAGAAGACCAACTCCCTAGCAGATTATCTGTGCATCCAAAGCATAGGACACCTAAAGAAAAGTCAGAGGCTCTGGTTTAATGCAAAGAGTTCTATCCTTGAATAGGAAACTTGGTATGATGTGACAGTTTATCAGATGTTCACTAAATGCTGGCCAGGGATTCAATATAGAAGTGAGATGCTTTCCAAATTCTGGTAAAAGATCCAGATTGATGGTGTAATGTTTACCAATCAGATCTCAGCCAGTTGCTGGCCAAGGGCAAAGTATGACACTCAGATGTTTACCAATGCTGGCCAAAGGTCCAGTGTAACACTTAGATTTTTACCAAATACTGCCAAAGGTCTAGTATGCTACTCAGTTGATCAAATTCTGCCAAAGATCCTGCAGTAGTCAGATGTTTACTGAATGCTGGCAAAGATCCAGCACTTCACAGATTTTTTAACCAAATGCAGAATGAACTTTGGTTTCTGATGACCATAAACTTTAAACAAATGGTAAAGACTTCACGCAATGTCCTTACAAATGGATGAGACCATCCATATCTCTGAGACAGTGACCTCAGTAAGAAAGCTGACACTGGAAACCATTCCTTGGGAAGAGTGTTTGCTCATGAAGAAAACTCAAGCTCTCAACAGAATTATGACCTTGACTTTCAGATGTTGCTACAATCTCATAAGCAGCCAAGAATTAAATTCATTTCATCCCATGACACTACTGAGAGAAACAAAAACTCCCATGATTCCATGACCTTCCTACCAGTCCATTGACTGGTCTTATAGGACAGAAAAGCGAAACAGAATGACAGCAGACAAATATGTGTGTCTCATGATTGCTGAGAAGTCTGACTCCTTTTCAAACAAACCAATGCTAGTATCTATGCCTAGCTCTTGAAAGAGAGAACTACGACTATACAGCTAATAGTTTCATTAGCATAATGAATGTTTCCACTTTTTTTTCTTTTGGAGGGGGTGGTGTTTTTCTTTCTTTCTTTCTTTTTTTTTCAGCATTAATTTTAAAGATAATCACAATGATTTATGTGCAACTCATGTTAGCGGATGAGAGTTAAAAAGATATATATATAATTATATCTGATGTTATGACAAGACTGAATTGTTTTAAGAGCAGCTGCAGTACAAAAGGCACATGAGTTATTACTGTGATGATGTCAACACAACACAGTACTTGATGGCTGCATACTGATTACACAGACTCACATTAAATGTCATAATAGAAAAAAATATGGGTCTTATGAATGTGATATGCAGCTGTAATTTTTTTTTTTAGTGAGACAGGTATGTATAGACAGACCCAGAGAGAATGTAAAATGTATGTGTGTGTGTGTGTGTGTGTGTGTGTGTGTGTGTGTGTATGTGTGTGTGAGTGTGTGTGTGTGTGTATGTGTGTGTGTGTGTGTGTGTGTGTGTGTGTGTGTGTGTGTGTGTGTGTGTGTGTGTG
>JAVDPJ010007783.1:0-14126 GCA_034780015.1 Urosalpinx cinerea
ACACAAACACGCACGTCCACACACACACACACACACACAAACACGCACGTCCACACACACATACACACACACACACACACACACACACACACACACACAGAGTCACACACACACACACCTTCAGCGAGCATGCATGAATAGAGATTCTTGCTGCGCACGTGCGTTTTGTGATCTTCGAGAAATCATTCCCACATGGCTTGTCAGATAATCCGCTCACCAAAACTCCACCCCATCGGCAATTTGATTCGCTGACAGTCAGATGGGTCACGTTTGCACACGTTGCGCTTCTCTACTTACCGCAATGCCAGGGAAGAAGAAAGAAGAAGAAGAAGAAGAAAATCGAATTTGGTTGTCGTCCCTAATGGCGTTGTCTCTGGAGGGGAGCCAACTTGAGAACGACGATACTGCGGAGGCATTGACGAAAGCAAAGACTGCGAAATGTGAGTATAGTTGTAGTAATAGTAGTAGCAGCAATAGTAGTAGCAGTAGCAGTAGTAGTAATAGTAGTACATACCCATACAGCACGCACCCGAGGTTTGACTCAGCGCTTTGGGTTATGCGGTTGGTCAAGCATTTGCTTAAAGGTGTGGTGTACAAGAATACAAAATACTTATGTACACATTTGTGAATAAAATCATTTAAAACAATACTTATTGTCGTAAATTCTAAACTCGACTTATCTGACACAATCTAAACCTTTAATGTTAAACAACCATTTCAAAATAAACCCAACATTCCCTGAAATATGTAGATTGAGAAATAGGTTGGTCTTGGTGCTTGCTCTTGTTGAACATGACGGGCGCCATGGCTGAGTGGTTAATGCGATGGACTTCTATACCTGATGGTCCTGAAGTCGTGGGTTCGAATCCCGGTAGCGCCTGGTGAAATAAGTGTGGGGATTTTTACAGTCTCCCAGGTCAAATTATGTGCATACCTGCTAGTGGCTTATTTCCCTTCGTGTGTACACTAATGCAGAAGATCAAGTACGCACGTTAAAGATCCCGTAATACATGTCAGCGTTCGGTGGTTTGCGGAAATATGAACATACCCAGCATGCATTAATACCCCCAAATGGGACAAGGGCCGGATGAAAAAAAGCCTATATTTGCTTACTCTGTCACCCTTGTAAAGTAAAATAAAATAAATAAATAAAATAAACACCAGCTAGCTCAGTCAGTGAAACACACACATACACACACATGTTTGGTTTCGTTTAGTTACGTCACGTGATCTAATTTACATACACGTGACCACGTGACCTAATTTACATATTGATGTCACCAAATTCAGTGCATACCATTGGATGGAATCTCTCTGCATCAATTGGTCAGAATGTCTGTACACCCATTGGTCAAGTTGCACATTTCAACAACAGCCATTGGTTGGTTGTTAAGAACAGCCATTGGTGTCTTAAGCCTACCCTTTCATTAAGAGCGTCAGCTGTGAGGAGAGTTGTACCCTAGTGAGCGCATTTTTCAGAGTTTTATTGAGTGTAGATTGTGCATTTTTTAACATGGCTGGTAGACCTCGTGCACCTGCTGAGATTGTCCCACCACACACAGTGATCCCTATGCAACATCGTGATGAAGTGGTGAATCTAGTGGGATTGATTCCACTTATCAGTGACACTGATTCCTGTTTGAGATGGTTGGCAGAACGTGGCTTAATAAGGAACACTTATATGTGCGCAAGATGTGGTGAACCGTGCCGTCTAAATGTGCATGCAGGGAGTATCGACGGCAAGAGGTGGTATTGTGGTGCTTGCAAAACACGCAAGTCGTTGCGAGACGGTTCTTTCTTCTCAGGCAGCCATCTCACTTTGATGCAAATTGTGATGCTGACGTACTGCTGGTGCCATGACATGCCGCAACAGAAAATCGCTCATGAGACTGGCATTGAAGGCAACAAGACCCTCATTGATTGGTGCAACTTCCTTCGAGAAGAGTGTGAGACGTGGTTGATCAACAATCCGGACGAGATTGGTGGCCTTGATGACAATGGAGTCCCAGTGATGGTGGAGATCGATGAATCGAAATACTTTCATCGAAAGTACCATAGGGGGCAATGGAGAGACGGTCACTGGGTCTTCGGAGGAATTGAGCGGGAATCGGGAAAATGCTTCTTGACTGAGGTTCCCGACCGCAGAAGGGCTACACTGGAACCGCTCATTCGTGCCAACATTCTACCGGGAGCGCATATCATGTCGGATGGTTGGCCTGCATACGCAAACATTGACCAAATTGGTGGTGGCATATATATGCATTCAGTTGTGGTGCACCAGGAACACTTTGTGGACCCGCTCAACCAGGAAATCCACACCGAAAACGTGGAGAACATGTGGATGCGTGCAAAACGCAAATTGCGCAGACAGTTTGGGACGACACGTGAACTTTTTCCATCGTATCTGCACGAGTTCATGTTCCGCAACAGGTTCCGTGGCGAGGACATGTTTCGGGTCATGCTGCGGGCTATCGCAGCCAATTACCCCCTGTAAATGACTACAAGAAAATACTACAAGACGAGGGCATCTTTAGGCCAAGGTAAGGAGTATTTTTACCGGTTTTGGGGGGGGGGTCAAATATTTTACGCACCTAAACTACACTTTTACCCGAATGTTTATCAAACTCTAGCCTATTTGGGTGTTACTGCTCGATTTCATTGCACACAACCACTAGATCAACTTCAACAAGCTCTCAATTTGTCATACCACTACACGTCTATGAATGCCTATCATTATCAATAAATCTATGCAATTACTGTAAAATTAAACGTATTTTAGAAACAGATTTTAATTTTGATAGTCTATACTCTTAGTCTTACTAAAAGGAGGTGGCAATATCGCCACCTTATAACAAATTAATTGTTACATTTTGATATTTGTCTGCCTAGAACCATATAATATAGGATGGGGTGGGGGTGGGGGTAAATAGTTAAAATACTGCTTTACTAGATTATGCATAGATTATTTTTTTTTATCTATAGGCCTATACGTTGTTTTTCCGTCTACCATCGAGACTATGAGAGGCTTAAAGTAGGCGCTGTACCACAGTGGATTTACAATTACTGAATTAGGTTATATATTTTTACTGGCATCAATGAATCATCACATAATAAATATTTGATTTTTTTTGGGCCAATGCAGAAAGATTGTAACAATATTTTTTTCAATTGTATGTAAAAGCTGAAAAAGATGAGTTGTTTGATGTTATTACATGCTATAAATATAATATAACAATTTCTGACAAATTTAGTGTTTTAAATATTTTCTATCTAAATGAGCTTTTAAAAGCAACTTTGATATGTTGTAACCTACTTAAGTTGCTATTCCCGAGTACCACATTGTTAATGTTATACGTGATAATGGTGGCCATTTTCTTTTGATTAAATAATCATTGTGCTCTTGCATAATAATAAGCACTTTAAAATGATGCGACGTGTTTTAGAGAGAGAGAGATGGTAAATCTATATAGTATTGGCGTAAAAACTCATACAATTAGCTATTCAACACAATAAAACTGTGCCACTGTTCTTTCTATTACTAGTCTAATGAGCAATTGTCTCAAGAAATATAAAAAAAATGTGTGGCTTTAAAATTGCTTACCTTTTTTATATATTTTTTTTATTACTAATTGACCAATTTTAATTTCAAAGGCATCTATCTCTGTAATCATGAGAGAATTGGCTTTCCATTGGTGCTAGTTGCATTGATCTTTAAGACAATATTAACGATCCTTTTATACCCCCCGATAAGTAAGGACAGATCTTTGACTTTGCTTTTGCTGTTGATTGATTTTGGTTTTTTTGCTTTTTATTTTCACAGAACTTGTCCAGATTGAAGAAATTTCCATTGACGCGAGGGCTGTCTTTGGTACAGGCAGCCTTAGGTACGTATTGTGCGATTTATGTTTTAACTAGTCGGCCAGCTTCGCTGGACCATTATAATACATTGTTAAGTATTCACAAAGCCCCCTCCCCTATTTTCCCTTCCCCCCTCTGGCTGTGTTTTGTGTTATACGGTCTGCTTCCACCCTTTCACAGCTATGGGTGCCTTTTGCACATGATTCTGTTTCTGGCGCTTCTTTCAGTATACGAACCAATTCTTTGGATATGGAAGCATAAGTAGTAAGTGTGGCCAGAGTTCACACTTGTTTGGCTTGTGCAAACTGCAACAAAGCAACTTCCAGCTCTCGCTATTGTAAAATTACTCATCTGTTGTTGTTGTTTTTTCAGATTAAGCGTACTCCATTCACTATTCTGTTGGAGCCTTTACATTCTCAAGCTGTTAGTAGATTTGAATGCTCGCAGAAATGGCATGTAGGTCATAAGAAATTGTGAAACGCAGAAACATATGAAAAAGGGTCCCAACGCTATATTTCAAAACTACGAGTATATAGTCCTGTGTTTGTTGTGCAATTTGTTTTCATGATTTAAATGGCCCCCTCTCAGAAACCTTCAAGATATAATCATACAAGTTTGCATGCAACCTTATTTTTGTTTTATCTTTCAGAAAAATATGGAATAGAATTAGAATGTGTATTTTTAGTTTAAAATTGTTTATGGGACAGCTGTAGCTTCAGCTATGAAGAGGTTATTATGATGCCAAACTGTTAAACAACCCCACCCCCACCCTCAGGCTGTGTGACTGGGAGTCAATTGCTAGTCCCTTTATTGCCGGGTGTGCGGGATTGCATTTCTGACGTAAGGACATGGATGAATGAGAACAAATTGAAATTGAATGATGAAAAAACTGAGGCACTGTTGATTCACACTCAGAGATCCTTTTCGGTTTGTTCAAAACCAGCTTCCATTCATGTCGGCAACTCAGATATTCAGTTCACTGATTCAGCATGAAACCTTGGTTATGTCATTTCTGACTCAATGTCACTCAAAGCGCACGTCACACACATCTGCCCATCTGCCTTCCTCGCCATCCGTCAAATTAGTTCAATCCGCTAGTTTCTCACAGCGAATGCCACAAAAACTCTAGTCTGCGTGTTTGTGTTAAGTTGAATTGACTACTGCAACTCACTCTTGTCAGGATGTCCCAAACTCTTCATTGACAAGTTACAGAAGTACAGAATTCTGCTGAGAGGCTCGTCCTCAAAGCTAAGAAGCGCGATCACGTGACGCCACTTCTGCATTCGCTTCACTGGTTGCCAGTTCAAGCTCGAATATATTACAAGCTCTCGGCACTTTGTCACAATTTCTTTTCAAATTCAGCTCCTTCCTACTTTTCAGACATGCTAATTACATACACACCATCTAGACAGCACAGGTCATCGTCAGACACCCGCAAGCTTTGTGTCCCTAAGGTTAGAACAAAAACTTTCGGCGAAAGATCTTTTGCCTATCAGAGTCCCAAACAGTGGAATTCTCTCCCAGCAGACATCCGCAACATTCAATCCACATCATCTTTCAAAATAGCACTTAAAACATATCTTTTCCGGCAGTATTATAGTTCCTGAGAATCCCGCACTTTTGTCTGATAGGTATCCCCCATTTATGGTTCATTCTCTCTCTCCATTTAGCCAACAAAAGGACTTCCTCTGGTACCCCTCCACCTCAACGTGCCTCCTCTGCAAGCAAGCCTCGCCAAGATTGCCTGGGTTCTACTGGCACCAGCAATGAGGATGGAAGAAATGAACTCTCTCCAAATGGAGCCACCCTGGATAACATTCCGGCCCAAAGCCCTTCTCCTCCTCCAGGCACAACACTGTCAAACGCCAGTTCAGGCATCACTGAGGGAATGGAACAGCCACAGGTGGGTCTTTACATTGTAGAGTGTTTATACAATATAAAGTACAACACACACTTGTTTACACTCATTATTTACCTTAGCAAACACCTCATTTTCTCCCCAAACACTTCATGATTTTTGTGTTTATAAATGCAGAAAGCTCATCTTTTTCGCCATAGACTCCTCATGATTTTTTTAAAACTTTGACCGTAATTAAATTCTACCTTTCACCCATTGTTTACAAATTTATCCCTTTTATAGCACACAAGCACTTCTGCAAACAAAAAGCTCATACAACAGTTCTCCTTTTGGACCAAGAATCCTCATTCCAGCACTCAGGACTCCTCAATTGTCATGAAAGATGTAAACATGTCTGTAAACATTGGCAGCATTTGGTCATCTTGTCCATTTTTATGACAGTCCAGTGTTTTGATGTTAATGGCACATAGCCTAGCTGAAGCGACAAATGTTTCCTGTCACAGTCTCATATCAATGTGAAATGTTTGTCATCAGTGAAGTATGTTCTCATAAGGTCGTTTTCCAAAAAATCAGCTTATCTAATACATGGTTTTTTTTAGACTCTTTGCCATCATGGATGGTGGCTTAGAGGGACTTTGCTCCTTGGAAAAATCAGTCAAAAAGTGTAAGTGAACAGAGCTGTCAGACTATCTTAGTAACAAACTTCAAACTACCATGTGGGAAGAACATCAAAATGGCTCCCATTGTGTTAATTAATCCTTGGTATGACGGTCTTACAAGATTATTCCCATTCAAAAATGCTTTAAAAATGTTTTTAAGAAAACGCCAACAATTAGCAAGCAGCATCTCTAAAACTACAGCAGTTACAGACCAACCTTGTTAGAAAGTTAATGTAATGGAAGGCCTTTTAAATTTTACTCATTATAGGGATGTTTATTGCAGTTGGAACGAATCAAGAAGGTTACTCAACTTGAAAATCCTCCAAAAACCTCACAGAGGGTTTTCATTTCCCCAAAAATGAAGTAGATCTGCAAACTTGGTAAATCAATGTTCAGTGCCTGTGCATTTTTAGCATACCTATTTTGAGAAAGGTTAAGTGGATACATCTTTGCGGATATTTTGCCAAAAAATCTCATAAATAAGGTTTGAAGATGCAATCAAACCATCCCGCAGTGGGGCACTGCGGACTGTGAAATTAAGGGCCCCACCTGTTTCTAGTAAAACCACAGGAGCTGTCAAGTTTGCTGTGGGGTAGTTATGGGTTGATCTTTCCTGTCATGCTCTCTTTTTCTCTGAAGCCTCTTCTTATTTCTGCCTCTTATTTAAAAAATTTTTTATTAGAGTACTTATATAGCGCTTATCCTCAGTCATTGACCAAGCTCTAAGCGCTTTACAGTCTTAGACTCACTTACACAACGGTCTGCCTACCTGGGTAGAGCCGACTTCAGAGCAGCCTGTTAGGCGGCGCTCATCATTCGTTTCCCGTGTCATTCAATCACATATTCTTTCACTCGGCTTTCATTCAATCGCATAGCCTTTCGTTCTTTCTCTTGGTTTTCACGCACTGGATGCATGCTATGTGTTATACATGTCATCCATACCATTTGTATACATGTGTGAGTGCATACATGCATGTTGTGGGTTTTCATTTGTTTTCGTTAAGGAGAGTGCGGAGGCCCCTGGGCCTATCTAACACTGCACTGACACCACCAGAACGACAGCACATTAAGATGGGCAGTGAAAAGGCCAGTTTAATGCTGGGCATCCCGGGGATCTTATGTCCATTCACCTGCCTTTTTCTAAATGTTCTGAACAGCTCCCTGAAGTCGGAGTATGGCTGCCTTTATGGCGGGTTAAAAAGGGGCTGTACACGCAAAAATCCGCCCCCACGGTTAGGTAGGTAGGTTATTTGTTGATTTATGTGCTCAGATTGGGGGCTCTCGCAGGAGTTCAAAGCCTGTGTATGCAGAAGAAGAAGAACTCTTGTTATTGTCCTTGGTGACCAAGCTTTGAAGTTCCTGTCTTATAAAGCACTCATCTGTATTTTTTTTCAGAGGAAACGTGATGCTGGGAAGTCTGCTTCTTCAGATGAGGATACAGACGAGGACATGCCAGGTGAATTTTTGTCTGACTCAACAGGCAGTGAATGGCTACCAGACACTTCAGTCTCCAGGCTGTCTGACACTAGTGACAGCCTTACTTGTGAGGATACAGACTTTGTGTCAAATTCAGATTACTCGAATACTGACAGTATTGTGTTTCCTTTCGTACATAAGATATCCAGTTTGGCAGCTGAAGGGGAATGCCGCCAAGGAATGAGAAAAGACTTTGAAAATAGTTATCATTTGGGCACATTTTCAAAAAAGAAGCAGACAGGGCAGTGTTGAGACGGGTGCAGAGAGGGGGCAAGGTGTTGAGACGGGTGCAGAGAGGGGGCAAGGTGTTGAGACGGGTGCAGAAAGGGGGCAAGGTGTAGAATTGGAGCATACACATGAAACAAGGGTGACTTTGGCTCCAAGAGTTGAGGGAAAGTATAAGTGGAATAAAAAACATTGCTGTAAGTTTTGTAGCAAGCTTGTGTTAAAGATGAGCACACACATGCAGGATGTACATGCAAAAGAGCTAGAAGTGGCTAGAATTCTAGCAATGGAAAAGGGATCCAAGATTAGACGACAAGCCTGGATTTCCCTTCAAGATGAAGGAGATTACCTTCATAATGTTGCAGTTCTGGGAAAAAAGTCAGGATGTGTGATTCCTAAGTACCGCACCAAAAATAGCACAGTTGAAGACCTCCTTGCCTGTTGTTATTGCAAAGGGCTGTATCAGAAAAAAAAACTCCTCTCGGTACATGCAAAGCATTGTCATCTAAAACCAAGCCAATCTCAGCCAGCTAAAAGAGGTGATGCTGCCAAACTCGGAAGACTGATGCTTCCAATTCCCTTGGATGTAGAGTCTTCCTTTTACCATAAAGTTCTAGCAAGTCAGAAAAGTGATGACATAAGCCGCCTCATAAAGAATGACTCACTTCTTCTCGAATATGGGAAAAGGCTTTTCAACAGAAGGGACATAGAAGAGCACACTGCTGGTCAAGTAAGTTCCAGAATGCGTGAGTTAGGGAGACTTCTGAAGATTCTCCGAGACAGGTCAGAAATGAAAATACCAAGTTTGAATACTGCAATCAATTCAGCTCACTTTGATCAGCTTGTTCTGGCTGTGAAAGAGTTGGCAGAATTTGATGAACAATCACATCAGTTCAGGAAAGGCCATCTGGCAATGCGGTTAGGCCATGGACTGAAAAAGTGTTCCCAAATAAAGCAATCACAGGTATCAAAGAACCTTGGCAGTGGTTCTGATGAAATGTGGCAGGCAGAGCTTTGTGAGGCACAGCGTTTTGACTCCGTCTTTACTGGAGACTGGTACGATTGTGTGTCAGCAACAGCATCACAGTCTGTGGGGAGGATGACGATGAATAAGCCAAAGCTGATTCCTTCCTGTGAAGATGTTACCAAAGTAAATAAGCTTCTCGAGGCAAAAATGGCTTCCAGTGATTATCCCACTGTTGTCAAAGCAACTCTTTGTGCAGTCTCACTTTTTAACCGCAAACGAGGGGGGGAACTTTAGAGAATGAAGATATCTGAATTTCAGCATGCAAAGATTGGAACGACAACCAACCAAGATATCCTGAAAGGGCTCACAGAAGTTGAAAAGAAGATGGTGAATCATTTTCAGCGTGTTGAAATCAGAGGCAAGTTTAACAGGCCTGTTCCCATTCTTCTGACGAAGACCATGATGAATACTTTGGAGCGAATTCTCCACATGAGGCAAACAATGCCTGCTCTGGCTACTTCCCAGTACATTTTTGCCACACCTACTGGACAGAGGCCTTACAGAGGGCATGATGTTTTGAAGGAGCATGCACTGGAAGCTCAAGTTTCAAACCCAGCCATGTTTTCATTCACCCAGCTGAGAAAGCAGGTAGCCACTTTGGCTCAAGCCATGGCCATCACTGACCTGGACCAGGACCAACTGGCAGACTTCCTTGGTCACGATATTCGTATTCACAGACATATTTACCGCCAGCCGCAAGAAGTTCTGCAGAAAGCCAAAGTGGCAAAGATACTGCTGTCAGTCAACAACGGCATGACAGACTTTGAGACATGCATCAGTTGGGTGATGAAGAGATTGACTTTGATGACGAGGAAACGTCTGGAACATGCAGCAAAGTCTCAACAAAAATAGCACCAAGAGACACTGCCAAAGAAAAGACCTCGAGAACTTGACGAGACACAAGACAGTTCTGATGATGACAGTATCGCATCCATTCCCATCAAAAAGAAAGCTAGATTCACAAGAAGACCATGGGGAAAAGTTGAAGAAATGGCTGTTCAAAACCATTTCAAGAAATATCTCATCCTGAACAAACTCCCAGGGAAAAGAGAAATAGAGCAGGCAATCACAGGAGAGCCTGCTCTCAGAAATAGGCGCTGGACCAACATTAAAGATTATCTGCGCAACAAGCTCAAAAAGCTACAATGAAATTAACTCGATGAAGATATATATGGACAGCTTTATCTGCTAAAGCTGTCTCCTGTCTTCAAAGAACTAATCATACAAGTACATGCTTGATAGATGGCAATGCTGAGTCCAGTACTTCTATTTGACGTGCTGAGCAACAGAAAGATAGTGCTCTGTTAATGTTTAGAATCTTTGTGATGCCCTGTGTGTTTGGTGTGGATATACGTATAGACGCTTGGTTTTTGCTGGACATCATTTTGAAATCCTACTGGACATCATTTTGAAAGCAAACATCACTTGGTATTTACTGGACATATTTTGAAAATTTACTGGATATCATTTGAAAAAAACAATCATAAAAGTTGTTGCTTTGACAGTCCCTGATACATGCCAGTTGGTAATTGTAAATGTTATGCGTCTCAGGAGATGATTCTGGAGTTGAAAACCAATAAAGTAAGATTTTCAAGATCCCTTTCACATTGGGGTTCGAATATTGTTTTTCCTTCCAAGCTATCAAGTATTATTGCAAAATGTGCAAGGTTCATTACTTTACGGTTTACCCATGTTGTGTGAATCATTCTGTGCACCCTTCCGGCCTTTGACTTGTATCATAAGGGATTAGATTGATAGTGGGGTGGGGTGGAGGATGTGTGTAGAAGGGAGGGTGATGTGTGAGTGATGGTACATGGATTAAGATAAGGGTATATTGAAGCAGAGATGGGAGTGAAGATGTGCACACAAGGACTTATTTGACGGTTGCTCAGTATTGTGAGAAGTGATTGATGAGGTGGGGGCGGGGATAGTGGTAATGAGATGTATTGAAAAGACTACTAACATTTGATAACTTCACAAGTCTATTGGTATCATGTTGCAGTTTGAGCTTTTTGATATTTGATGCCATTTTTGAATGTTTAAATAATAATGGAACAAGGTTATTTTTGGTATAATGTTTGTTTGTAATAATGGAACAAGATGTTCATTCATAGGAAGGGTTATTTTTGGTATAATGTATGTTTATAATAATGGAACAAGATGTTCATTAATAGCAAAGGTTTTTGTGGGTGTAATGTTTGTTTATAATAATGGAACAAGATGTTCATCAATAGCAAAGAGTTTTTTGTGTGTAATGTATGTTTATACTAATGGAACAAGATGTTCATTCATAGGAAGGGATATTTTTGGTATAATGTATGTTTATAATAATGGAACAAGATGTTCATTAATAGGAAAGATTATTTTTGATATGATGTATGTTTATCTTCTTATTTTGTGTACACAGGCTTTGAACTCCTGCGAGCGCCCCCAATCTAAGCACATAAATCAACAAATAACCTACCTACCTAACCGTGGGGGCGGATTTTTGCATGTACAGCCCCTTTTTTATACCGCCATAAAGGCAGCCATACTCCGACTTCGGGGAGCTGTTCGGAACATTTAGAAAAAAGACAGGTGAATTGACATAAGAGGCAGAAATAAGAAAAGAGGCTTGAGAAAAAGAGAGCATGACAGGAAAGAGGAACCCCAACTACCTAACAGCAAACTCCTGTGGTTCCAGAAACATGTTTATAATAATGGAACAAGATGTTTATTAATAGAAAAGGTTATTTTTGGTTCTAATACTACTGTGTTTGCTTTCTCCACTCTAATATTTTTTGTACTTAGTCATTTATTATTTTTTTATGAAAATCTGTTGTTTGCCTTATAATCTTCTTTTTCTCGTTCTGTGGGTACACAAGATGGACGTGTACACCATATGAAGAGACTGTGCTTTCATGGGGTTTTGCTGCTATGGTTCTGGAGCCTTTCATGTTTGCCCCTGGAGATCTGTTGGGAATATTTTACTACAACCTACTATCATTAGTCTACCTTGCCCTCACTCTTTCCTTTTCACTCTGGCTCTTTTCAGTTCTGTTCATATCTCTCTCCTTCTCCCTTCAATACAAACCCAATCACTTATGCTTAGAGAAGAGTGTATCATACTATTAATGCTGTATGTGTGTGTGTGCATGCTTGTGTTGCTGATAATTTCAAAGATGGAGGTATATCAGTTGTGAGAGACAATGTTTGTTTGAGAAATCAAAATCCCAAAACCATCCATCATATCAATGCACAATTCACATGATTTTTTTAAATATATTTCTATTGTGATGTGTTTGTGTCACTTTTTCATTGTGTGTCACTTTACTGGAACCATTCTCTGACAGACACAGGGGAAGTCCATGTTGTTAGATGGATGTTGGCATTTGGGTTGTGGAGTGGACGAATGAGGGAAGATACAATGGAAATTATTAAAGATAACAAAAAGTCAGAGTTTTGTGTATTCCTTTGATGATTATCCTGTTCTTATTATTAACTTTCTTCCTCACCCTTCTCTTCTTTATCTTCTTCCTCATTTCATTTCATTAATCTTCACCACTGTTTATATTAAAACCTACCTTTTCCACAACTTGCCTCAGCTTGTCTGATCCAAACAATGTGAACTTTTGTAAGAGTACAGACTTACTTTGCAGGTGTGCTCACCAAGTGATCTATTTCTCAGATATGGCCATTAACAGTTTTAATCCATGCAAATAAGACAATCATTGTTAATGGCCATAACACAGAAATCGGGTAACTCTGTGAGCTTTTCTTTTGCTTTAGCACACTTTATAGTGAAAGTATTTGTTACTTCTGACAAAAGGGGGGGAAAAAATGACATTCATCCCAGGTTAAAAATAATGTGGTGGCACAGGTAATGACTTTCAACTTTATAGGCACCTCACTTTAATGATGCAGGAAATGTATTTCATACATCAGTGTGAATTATTGATCAAATGTGGAGCACATTCCCACTCTGAAGTGTGTAAAAAAAATCATCTTTTCAAGCCATAGGCCAAAACATGTAAAAACATTTCAGTGTTCAATTGCAACACTGAAAATTTTAAAACTATTTTTTGTCAATATGGTCAGTAGGGGCATTGGAGAAGTTGATTTCTTTGCATTTTCTTATTGGGAATATCCTCCACTAAAAAGCAACATTTCACGTCAAAATGTGGTGGGGGGAAAATTGCTTTAGTTGGGCGAAGTGCCTTTAACACAACAAGCATTCATAAGCAAATGCATTGACTTGGCCACTCAGAATTTTACACTCGCCCACTTTACTGTGGAATGGAAAGGAAAGTCACCCATTTTTGCAGTTGTGTACGCACAAGCATGTGCATACTTTTCCCATGTATGATAGACTACATGCATATCTGCAAGCATTCAATTTAAAATCAATACTCGGTATGATGCAATTAAGGGTCAAAAGCACCTAAACTGTCCATATACAGTCACTTAATTGTGTGCAAGTGGAAAAAAAGCACCCCATTTAACAACAAAGTCTCCTTGTTTTAGAGGCACCCACTTTAACAACAAAATCAGTGTGTATTGGCCTTATTTATAGAGGCACCCACTTTCACAGCAATGTCAGTTGTAGTGTATTTGTCTATTTTTAGAAGCACCCAGTGTCTGGGCAGAAACCCATTTTTTTATCACCCCGTGGCTCCATATCCAAAAAGGATATATTTTATTTCAAGTTATGACAATATGTTACAAGGTCAGTTCCATGTGTTCATGTTGTTTCCATGGCTGGAAAGTAAGTAGAAGTGCAGGAACCCATTTTCACATAAAATGGTAAGTCACCCACTCTGAGGCTTTTACACGTGTGTGTGTGACCTACACAACTTGACTGTAACCCTGCTATACACACATTATCAATCTGTGTGTGTGTGTGCGTGTGTGTGACCTACACAACTTTGTAACCCTGCTATACATGCATTATCAATCTGTGTGTGTGTGTGTGTGTGACCTACACAACTTGAATGTAACCCTGCTATACACGCATTATCAATCTCTGTGTGTGTGTGTGTGTGAG
>JAVDPJ010008892.1:0-14094 GCA_034780015.1 Urosalpinx cinerea
CGCTCCCTCTCTCTCTCTCTCTCTCTACTGAACATACTTTTTTTCTTTAAGTTTTCGACCATGTTCATATCGTCAGTCCTGTCCTGTCCTGAGGTTGAAGCCCATTCACGTTGGGAAGCTACTCTCACACCTACGCCAGTCGGTTCCCACAACTCGTTTCTGAGGCCCAGATCTTTGTATGTACGTTGTCTTGAACTGGGCATGGCTGCATGAGCATAATCTATATTCACAACCCAATTATTTAGAATCCACATTTGGATTTAAGTCATATTGGGAGGCTAACAAGTTCAATGCATGACGTTTAAATTATGCTGACAACTTACTCATAAACAAAATTATGGCTATGGTTGTGTCGTAATTGTGAGATTTCATCGTGACATGAATACCGTGAATGATAATTATATCCTTCCACATATGTTTTGGGAGTCTCACCATAACAACCGCAATTTATGTAGAAGCATCCATAATCTGCATTATAGACAAAGATGGAATAATCTTACCCTTTACGATGTCATGGGCCTTCAAAGCACTGAGGCATTTTATTGCAGATATTATATGATGTAGATGACAGACTAAGTCGACCTGAAATCACGTCCATTTTTGTGGGCCTCTGTTTGATAGAGTTGTAGTAAAAAGTTATACCATACCCAAGTCGCCATTATGGCATTAGATCACAATGATTGTAAGCTAGAGGCTCGTATTGTATTAAATGCATGGGTCTGATCGGAACTGTAATTTTTATATGTGCTCAAAATCTCGTGAATGCGTTCCATAGATTTTGTTAATCTGGGCTACGCCCTTACTTTCCGGCATCTATCATACCTATATATAATTATATACTTACCAAAACAGCAAATGAACAACAGACCACTTTTAACAAAAGAACACCAGTTTTAAAAAGAAGAAAACAAAAAGCAAGAGCAAAAAGAAGCGATGCCACGATTAATCATTTACCATAAAAACAAAGGAACCCGCAGGAAACTCTGCAAGCAAAATTCTCTGCAATAAAAAAATAAAAATAAAAATAAAAATAAAATACACACGAAGGGAAATAAGCCACTAGCAGGTCTGCACATAAGTTGACCTGAGAGACTGTAAAAATCCCCACACTTATTTCACCAGGGCGTTGCCGCTAAGTAGGTCACTGTGTTGTATTGTATTGTGTCGTATTATATATATTTATAGTCACGACAGATCTTCTTTGCATTAAATTTGGGCTGGGGGACGAGGAGAGTGCATCATTATAGTGCAGCCCTCCCCCATTTTTTGGTATTTTTTCTGTCTGTCTTGTGTTTTTGTTTTGCTAATTAGGGTGGATCTACAGAATTTTGCCAGGGACAACTCTTGTTGTGGGTTCTTTAATGTGCGCTCTATGTATGTTGCACATGGGACCTTGGTTTATCGTCTCATTTGTGTGCGAGTGTTAGTATATGTGTGTTTTACAACAAGATACAAACTTTATTGTTCATTATTACATGGAAAAATGTCTGTTTTATGCGTGTGTAAGTTCGTATGTGTGAAGGACATAGTGTCACACTGCCACACTGAAGGACATGCCGGGTAGGTGTGTGTGTGTTGCGTTTTGTGCGTGCGTGTGTGCGTGCTTGTGTGACAGACACAGAGACTTGATGCCATATGGCCATTGAAGGATACGCCAAGTATGTGTGTGTGAGTTGTATTCTCTCTTTCTCTACTTAACCCTTATTTCGTTCTTTATTTTTCCTCCATATGTTTTTCTCTCCCCCCCGTACCTGCATATAAATGCCTTTCTAGTACTGCCAACATTGTAAGATATGCTTCTTTTTTGTTCTTTTTCCAGACGTCAGAGACACGGAGTCAACGTGTAGTGGTCACACAGCGGGTCATCGCACACAGGAACCTCTCGCTGACGTCTGACGTTTGGCGTGACCACCGTCACCATCATCATTCCCCTTCCCAACCTCTCCCCCTTCTTCTCTCTCCCCCCTTCTATTCTTTTAGCATCCTCTCCTCCGCAGAATTTGGGCTACTTGGATGGATGGAACTACTTGGATGGATGGATGGAACTACTTGGATGGTTGGATCCAACACTACTTGGATGGATGGATGGAACTACTTGGATGGATGGATGGAACTACTTGGATGGTTGGATGGAACTACTTGGATGGATGGATGGAACTTTGGTGATTTGTCACCTTGTTATGTTTTTCTTCTCCACTACAAGGACCAAAGAGTTGGTCCAGTGTATTTTATGTCTGAACTATTGTGGAACTTTGGTGGATCGTCGCTGCTTGTTTGTTTGCTTGTCCAGTACAAAGACCAAGAAGTTGGTGGTGTTTTATCGGCTAGGATGGAAGATTGGTGACTTTTCACTGCCTGTTCTATTTTACTTCTTCACTGCTTCCCCACTGCAAGGATCAAGAAGTTGGTGGGTTTTTTTTTTATTATGAAGTACTGGTGTCCTGATTCACTGGGTGAAAGAATTTTTCTCAAGGAAATGATGGTAATGCGTGTGTGGGGAAAAAAAAAAAGTTTTTGAAAAAAATTGTTTGTGGGAGAATTCTGAAAGATGGGATTATCAACCAGCATAATGAATTGTTCTCATGGAAATGATGGTAAAGTATGTTGCAGTGTCAAAAATTTCTTTTTCTTTTTTAGTTTTTTCCTGTGTAAGAATATTGACTGATGGAACTCTATCTGAAAGGAATGATACAGTTGTCAGCCAGCATAAAGAATTTATCACGGAAATGATGCTAATTTGTGTGGAATAGTGAAAATATCTTAAAAAAAAAAAAAAAAAAAAATTGCCTGCATGAGAATACTGAATTAAAGACTATAACTGAAAGGAATGGTACGGTTGTCAATCATCATAAAGAATTTCTCGTGGAAATGATGGTAAAATGTGGGGCATGGTGAAAAAGATACCTTAATTTTTTGCCTGTATGAGAATACTGAAAGACTGGACTAAGTCTGAAAGGAATGGTATGATTGTCCACCAGTAATGATTTGTGGAAAGTAAGGCTTGAATCAAGATACATGTTGGTGAAAAGAATTCCACAGGAAAGGAGGTGGGATTTGTTGGCACTGTCGGTAGGGTGTGGAAGAGAAGAGATTCTGTACAACTACAAGGTATGGATGCCACACAAAAGTTGTAATAATCGATGGTCGGCAGCCTGAAAAACATTGCTGAAGTCAGTTGAAATTGCATTAACTTAGCACAGTTTTGCCAGAGCTCTGACGAGTTGTAGCGTCATGAACAAAAAGCTGTCTCTGTCTGTCTGTCTGTCTGTCTCTCTTTCTGTCTTCATATCTCTTTCTCTCTCCCTCTCTCTCCCCTTCATCCATCCTCCTTCTCTCTCTCTCTTTCTCTCTCCCTCTCCCTCTCTCTCCTCTTCATCCATCCTCCCTCTCTCTCTCTCTGTCTCTCTCTCCCTCCCCACCCCTCTCTCATTTGTTCTCCAAACCTGTTTGTCTTATCCCTGAATCCCAAGTTTGAAACGTGTTTATCACCAGTTAGACATAAACATGTTATGAATTTGTGGCTTGTGTGTACTGACATGGCTCCAGAGATTGGTGTTTTCCTGAAAAGTGTGAACCTGCTGGTTTAAATCTTTCCTTCTCTTAGTCTTGTTCTTAAAAAAAAGAAGAAAAAAAGAGTCAAACAAGAATCATCCTTTTGAGAATGAGAATCCTTGATGGAAATGGATGGAAAGAAATGAAAGTTCCATCTCTGGACATTTTCTCTTCCCCTTCGAGTGCAGGCAGTAGACAATGTATGCGTGCTTGTTCCCTTTCCGTGAACAGTTTTAGTCCTAGTTTTACACTGGGATGGACGGGAGGGTGAATGTAAAACATACAGATTCTTGGTGGGTGTATATCATTTGATGCCGAAGTTACACGAGATGGAATCTGTCTTGTGTATGATGTGTGCATTAGTGCGCATAATTCTTGGGGACCTCTAATCTGTCTTGTGTATGCTGTGTGCATGCATGCGCATAACTCTTGGGGGGACCTCTAATCTGTCTTGTGTATGCTGTGTGCATGCATGCGCATAACTCTTAGGGACCTCTAATCTGTCTTGTGTATGCTGTGTGCATGCATGAACATAATTCTTGGGGACCTCTAATCTGTCTTGTGTATGCTGTGTGCATGCATGCACATAACTCTTAGGGACCTCTAATCTGTCTTGTGTATGCTGTGTGCATGCATGCGCATAACTCTTAGGGACCTCTTGGGGTACCAAGCACCATAATGAGCGCTTATACTGGTATTGTCTCCCCCTGACGCGCCGCGCGGGGCCGGCAAATTAACAGGATTGCAGCCGTTTCTGGCTTCTTTAGGCTCTATTACTTATGAGAGAAAAAAGCCTAATATATTCTGTGTCTACCGGTACAATGATCTTCAAGCTCCTTCTTCGACTCGTCAAATATCTATTCTCTGTATTCAGAATATGTTTCAGTTGAGAATATATAAGGAATAGCTTCCAAAATAACACATGAAAATACAAAGCCAAAGCACGATTGGAAGCGAAGTACTCCTGCTATCTCCCGGATTAAATTATCGCCCTTTGCCTCACAAGGGACCAGTATAAGCGCTCATTGATAGAGTGTCAGACTCGTGATTGACCTTAAGATCGTGGGTTCGATTACAGTTGAGCCGTTCTGTACAGGGGGATTTTCCCTCTGAGTTAACACTGGTTCTTACTCCCTTCCACTTCAAGTCCTTCGGATGAGACTATGAACCTGAGGTCCTGTGTATATACAAATGCAGAAGATCAAGTATGCTGCATGCTTGATCTTGCATGTTAAACATCCCACAATCCATGTCAGCGTTTGATGGGTTGCAGAAACACCAAAATACCCAGCATGCACACCAGGCTTGTCCTCAGTGCACTGGATTATGCAGCTTCTCAAGCATCTGCTTGGCAGGTGTGGTGTAGCGTATGTAGATTAGTAATGAAAGTTAGCCATTTTGATAAGAGATTCTTTTTGGAGAGCAATGTTTATATAGTTCACAGCTTTTCAAAATTCCACGACTTTTCCATTCCAGGAGTATTTTGGCCTAGAGTATTTTTCCAGCAGGAAATGCAACGCCCGGCAGTGACTAAATTTATGGTGCAGCCATCGTCCTCTCATCCTCTCGAGATGGAAGGAGGCTGACAACGATGATTTTTCCTGCACTTTTCAAGCCCTGGAAAAGGCCCCTCCACTTTTCCAGGACTTTTAAACGTTTCCAGGATCTGTGGGAACCCTGTATTAATAACTCTCTCCATGCCAGCTGTTTTCAGATCTGAAGATCCCAGAAAACAAGCCATTTGTATGCGTCAGGAAAAAAATCTATAAAAAAATAAATGAAGAGATAGAGCAATGAACTTTGATGAGAAGTACAAGACATTGAACTATTATGTAAAATATGAAAAGTTTTGCTCGCTTAGTCTTGGTGCAAATAGTATCCCACTGGTGACCCAAAAATGATGACGAGATCAACCGCAATAATCCAAGTACTGCTAGTCACTTCTAAGAATAGCTGCTTGTAGCTATAGATAATCGCTCACACGCGCAGGCTGCGTGTCTTACTGACCACAATTGGCCAATCAGTGTTAGTTATGCATTCACCACGTCATCAAACCAGCGCAAATTTTTTAAACCGATGTCCTCAAGTGAGGACATTGGTGGAGTATGCATGTACGGAGGATGTCCGCAACTGCAGACAAAAGTGTAGAGAGAATTAAAACTTTCATATACCCCTAATGAGGATTTTGAATTCAGATTCTTAACTAGACCCGAATGCCAATGTGACCTGAAACCCTTTCCTACTTTTGAACAAACTAAGTATCACGCAGAGATTATCTGCTGTGACAATAAAGTATATACCATACCATACCATAACCATACCACACCACACCACACCACACACACAACACCACACAACACCACACCTGAAAAAAAGCAGCTGAAGGAAGAGCTTACCATGTCTTGAAGACTGCTTTGTTTCGCCATCTCCAGTGTGGCTTGTTCGTCATAGTCAGCGGAGGCCCCTGCAAAGGCCATCTCTAACTTGTGGGACACCGGCTTCTTCATTCCCATCGCCTCCTCCATCACCTTCACTGTGCTCTCCAGGCAGTAACTGCAACAACAGTCATTAATAATTCAGCAATGATCTTATTTCTATTCCACCTTTCATTTACCATTTGACAGCCTATTGCAAGTTGTATCGCTATGTATCATAGAATGATGAAAGTCAACTATAATAAATATATGTATATATTATTATTTATATTATATACACACAAAACACACTTAAAAGGCTTCAATACCTGACTGGGCACTGCACTTCTGTTTTCCGGTGGGGTCTTGGTGCCGTAAAGTGAGTAGTAAAATCATTCGTTCTTTAAAACGACTCCACTCATTGCCTTCCTTTTATTTGGCAATACTTCAGGGTTTTTTAAACCTTCTTCAGGGCACTTTTTTTTTTTAAACCAGCTCTTTAAAATGTACCTCACAATGTACAATGGACACTAGGTGCAAGGCTAGAGCATTTCAAACTGGTTTATATATATATTTATATTTTTTCTTCAAGTCCAACACATAATTAACACAATTACATTCCCATGATTGGTTGGTTAGTTAGGGTTTCATGTCCGTACCCCCAAGTGATTTGGCAGACGACAGGGGAAATCGCCCCAAGTGAAAAATATCGTTCATTTAGAATGCAAGATTTTTTTTATTGAGGAAGGCTTAACAGCCAAAATATTGGGGGAAAATACAATCTGTTTGTTGGGGTGTTTTGTTTTTATCTTCTGTTATATGAAATAATTTTTTTCTTCAAGTCCAACACACACTTACCTTGATAACTAAACCTCAAAAAAAAAACAACAACAAAACAAAGTTTCATGATGGGAAGCAACCACTCACTGACTCAAGTTGTTAGTGTTTACCAGAAAACTGCAGTTGTGTCCCATGCTTACATGGGTTTGAACATAGGACAATGATTAATAATGTCTCTGTCAGCCAAAGTACAGTTAAGTATATTCAATTAAAACCCTTATTTATAGGCAAGAAACTTCATTTTTACCCGACCTCTTGGTGGTCTAGTGCTTAGTGTGCCCAACTAGAGAACGAAGGGTTGTGAGTTCGATCCCCAGTCAGAGCCTAGACTTTTCCCCCCATCCACTAGACCAAATGTGGTGTTGTCTGGGTACTAGTCTCTTGGATGAGACGATAAACTGAGGTCCTGTGTGCAGCAAGCATTCAGCACAGGTAAAAGAACACACAGCAACAAGAGTTGTCCCTGGCAAAATCCCGAAGAAAATCCACCCTGATAGGCAAAACAAATACACAATGAGGACCCAAAAAGAATGGATGGTACTGCACTGTGGAGATGCGCTCTCCCCAGGGAGAGCAGCCCAAATTTCATGCCAAGACTAACTCAGTGAGTAGACCCATCCATCAAAGTGCACCCCCAAAAAGAAAAAGAAAATAACAATACTATGTGAATATTACAGTGGTGTAGGTGGCTGGATTTGACAAAACAGTTAGCAAAAAGTCAATTTGGTTTGTGCAATTATGGCACAGAACAGCAAAATAGTTATGACGTCAAACCAATAGCTGTCATGACATCAAAAGTGCACATTCTGGCTCCCTTCCATGTTCTTCTTCTCACTGACTGAGTAGATTTGAAGTCTCATGAGTGCTTTCGCATAGGAGACTAACTGGATAGATCCGACCAGTATTCTTTATGAGAACACCATTACTCATTAGTAATGGTCAAACAGATAATTCCATGTCATCTCGGACTTGATTTTCAAGCTAGGTGGAGAATGAGCCTGTTACAACAAGTCCAAAACAAGATCCCCGCATCAACGTCAGAATTCAGAGCGTTAAGCGAGCCAAGATTTCGTCTATTACCTCCCTTTGTCTTGACTGCAGGTGAGAAAGCCCATATTGATAGATTGATTTCGTGTCATCAGAAGCGATTTCAAAGTTCACTTATACTGTTTGTGAACTATCTCACCTGCAGGCTTCTTTGACCCTCTTTTCGACCTCGTCAGCTTAACTTTAGAGTCTGACGCTCAACTGATTTAGCTATCCACACTCCATTCTCCAGCAAGCCCTTCGAATGGGACTATAAAATGAGTCCCGTTTTCAAAGACCAAGCATGCAAAGATCAAGTATGCACATTAAAGATCCAATAATTCGTGTTAAAGTTTGGTGGGTTGCAGAACCATGAAAATACCCAGCATGCACCCAAAGGTTTGACGCAGAACACTGAGTTACGCAGTTGGTCATCTGCTAGGCAGGATTGTTACGAACGCTGTGATACCTCCTTGGGCAAAACTGAAAACTAAAACTTGTGCGTGCGTGTGCCTGCGTGCGTGCCCGAGTAAATGCATGTTGTTGCCATTGCTGTTATTGTTGTTGTTGTTGATGTTCTGTGTATCAACAAAATGTGTGACCCTGTGGCATACTTACTCAGTGGCCTCAAAAACTTCCTCTATCACCTTCTCGTCAATGCCGGGAAAATGCTCCTGCAGCTTCCTGCGCTTCAGTCTGGTCGCCATGGCGATGTGATCGCCCCTTTTTTCCAACTCCTTTGTCTGTGACGGATAAATCTGAGTCATTGTACACTCAGTCTTCGTCCCTCCCTCCCTCCCTCCCTCTCTTTCTCTCTCTCTGGCTTACACACACACACACACACACACACATTACAGACAGACTATACGCCCTTTTCCGTAAACTCTAACAACTCCTGCCCTCTGCTTATGAAAGCACTGCGTTAAAAATTACGTGCTGTTTCAAGACGTGTAATAATTCAAGTTCTCTAGATATAGCCTGAATACTTCTACTATATCATTTAATTTTTATTTATTTTATTTTAATTTTTTTATTTTTGGGTTTTTGTTTTTGTTTTGTTTTGTTTTGTTTGTTTGTTTATCTTTCCTTTCTTCCATAGTTTTTTTTCATTGTTTTATATTTAAAATACGATTTGTAAGCCTACTCTTTAGTTAAAAAGTTGTGGGGAAAAAGAAGAAATCAAGTATGGTAAAGACAAAAGAAAGAAAAATCCAACTATTGCAATGGAATTGCAGATCATTAGTCACTAATCTAGCTTATTTAGAACATTATCTGACGTTAAACAAATGTGACGCCTTGATCCTCCAATCACTAAATGTCAGTCCAAACAAATTGCCTAAACTTCCTAACTTTTACTATCCTCCAGTATTTTCATGTGATGATCATAATGGAAAGGTTTATTCTGCTATATACCTACTTGGAGGTCTTGAATATAATGAACTAACTCCTCCAACACTGATAAACCAATTAGACATTCATGTAAGTGGAGCTACTGTGAAATTTGATAAGTCGTTTACATTAAATATACTTTCGACTTATCTACCAAAAGGTCCAAACGACCAGAATACAGAATGGATACGCACCATTCAAGATCAACAGCCTGGTAAATGGATCATTGGGGGCGATTTTAATGCCCATGCACCATTCTGGGAAACAGATTGTAAATCTGTAACGAGTAATCGTCTAGTTGAGAACATAGTAGATAGTTCTCTTTACCTTCTAAATGATGGTAGATTCACCCGTATTCCAGATATTGCCAGGCACAGAGCAACGGCAATTGATCTTTCTTTAATTTCTCCGGAATTAGTACCTTCTTGCTCTTGGGACTTACATGATAATACATTAGGAAGTGACCATTTGCCCATTAAAATTACTATCTGTGATGTAACAGACGACCCTGAAACAGCCATTGAAGATAAAATTCCTAAATATAATTACAAGCGAGCAGACTGGAATATGTTCAGAGACATCCTTGCTTATCGAGATTTTGAAAGAGTAGTAAGTGATGATATAGATAATATGTTCTCAGAATTTAAGTCTGCAGTTCTTTCAGCAGCTAGTTTGTCAATACCCAAATTGAATAGTATGAAGTTGAATAAGCATTGTGGCAATGTATGGTGGACAGATTTGTGTGATAAAGAGGTAGAATATAAAAAAGAGAGATTTAAAATTTATGCTGTAGACAGATCAATTGTTAATCATAGAAAAATGAAAAAACCAAACGTAAAGAGTAACAGAACTGTAGAAGCTGCAAAGAAGTCATACTGGACTTCCTTTTGTACAAAAGAAGTTTCACACCACAAAGATTTCCACAAAGTTTGGAAAAAGATGGAGAAGATGAAAAATAGTATATGCTTACCAACCTGTCCAATTACAATTGAAAAAAATGAATTTCTTCAGACTATGAAAAAGCAGAATCATTTGCAAATCTATTCACCAAAAACAGCAGATCTGAGGGCTTATCCTTATACTGTAAACATTTTAGGGATCCGGAATCTAATAACCACATGTATTCAGATCCATCTCCTCAAAATGATCTGTTGTTTAATTCTCCTATCACTATGGAAGAATTAAAATCGGCTATTACATCTTTACGTAACAAGAAATCTTCAGTTGGTTCAAATGCAATTTCAAATGAAATGTTGAAAAAGCTATCACTTTTTTACACCACATTTTTCAAAAATGCTGGAATTGTGGAATTCTACCCCAAATTTGGAAAAAAATTCTATAGTGATAGGAAACTTAAATGTGACAAAACTAATTGCAGACCAATCGCTCTCACATCTCACAAAGCAAATTAATAGAAAAAATAGTGCTTAATCGACTAACCCATTTCTGTGAAAAGAACAAAATCATACCTGTCAAGCAAGTGGGTTTTCAGAAAGGAAGATCTACTATTGAACATTTAGTGAAATTATCCACACGAATAAAACGTCAGTTTGCCAGTAGGAAAAGTGTTTTGGCAACTTTCTTAATGTCAAAAAGGCTTACGATCAGGTCTGGCACAAACGGTTATTATTCAAATTAAAATCTATTGGTTTGTCAGGAAATATGTATAATTATGTAAAATCTTTTTTAGCAAAAAGAACCATTGAAACTAGAATTGGTTCAAGTTATTCTTCCCCTCGAAATCTCGAAATGGGAATACCTCAGGGCTCAGTGATAGCACCTATTTTGTTCAATATTCTCATACAAGACCTCCCAAAAGCATTATCAAATAATGTGGTTCTTGTACAATATGCAGACGATATTTGCATGTGGATAAACACTACTTTGAAAACATCAACTCCACAGAGAGCTCAAAACTATCTCAGAAGACTATATCAAGCTGATTTGGATAGACTTGGAAATTATATGTTGGAAAATGGATTATCGTTGTCTACAGCAAAATATAAACATGATGTTGTTTGATTCTGGTAGCGTTCCTAACAAGCTTCCTACTTTCAAACTGTATGGGGAAATAATTACGTACACACAAGTGGTCAGGTTTCTAGGTCTATACTTCACATCGAAATTAACCTGGAATGTTCACATTGACCATATTCTCACAAAGGCTAGAACAAGTTTAAATGTTTTAAAAGTTATTAGTAGACTACCATGGGGAATGGACACTCAATGTTTGATTCATCTTTCCATCGCACGTGTAAGGTCTAAACTGTCATACGCTCATGAAGTGTTCTTTAGTGCACCGAAATGCACCATATTATCTGGGTAAACATTTGTCAGTATTTACGGTCGAGCTTGTTGCCATTTTAAAGGCTTTGGCTTACCTATTAAACCTTCCAAAACCAGTTTTTAGAGCTGCAGGTTTTGTTGACTCAGTATCTGTGTTGAATGCTTTGAAGTCTGCTAACTTAGACACGTCCTGAGATTATCATGGACGTATGTCACCTAACTCATTATTTAAGAATTAAGGGCACAGACGTCAGTTTTTTGTTGGGTGCCTTCTCACTGTGGTCTACATGGTAACGAATTAGCTGATAAATCAGCCAATTGTGGTGCTCAGAATGTAAACAATTCTAAAACAATAAGCATCCGCCCTTCGGTGAACGAAGTTTATAATTCGTTACATTCAACAGCTTGGGCACGGTTGTATAAAGACGATAATAAATACCCATCTAAAAACAGAAGAAGATCTCTTATAGGATTCATAAGACAGAATTTGTCAGATTCTTCTAGTTACTATATAAGGGAAGTTTCCAATATTATTTTCAGACTACGACTTAATGCTCACAAAACGAAATATTTCAAAAATATTAAGTGTGTTTGTGACAAAGACTTTAGCTTAAACCATATTTTATTCAATTGTCAACAAATTGTTGAATGTTTGCCAAAATGATTCAGAGACTCTAATTACTCTGAAGAGACTTGTAAGGAATTGATGTCTGATCAATTTCTTTTGTTTGAAATCGCTCAATCGCTTGTACATAGTCCTGTTTTCAAATTTATTTACAACCAATAAAGCGAGACTTACCTAGTAAGGTGAAGCGTGTTGTTGATTCTTACGAAGAGGTTGTAGACCGGAACAAAGTGCACATGAGAAACGCACGCGACATCGCCTGAGAAAGCTCCGAGAAGTCACTGCCTTTTTTGTTGTTGTTGTTGCTGTTCTTGTCAGATACCTTATGTTCTTTGTTGTTTACTGGGTGGGCCCATTACACTGATGTTCATGCAGTACATCATCAATTCATCAATGTGAGAAATAAGAATAATAGATATCTAAAATTAAGGGTGGGCATGTGCACTTCGTTCTGGTCTACAACCTCTTCGTAAGAATCACCAACACGCTTCACCTTACCAGGTAAGTCTCGCTTTGTTGGTTTAGTTCTTACTCATAGGCTGCAGCCCTTCACTACCATGCACATGAGATTTGAGAGCAACAGTGACTGCGATAAATCTTTGTTACTGTTGGTGAACACTGACAGTAACATGTTAGTTTACATCCAAAAGTGATATATCAGTCCTACCTCAGTTCTTGTTGAGGTAACTGTCTATTGCAGCCTAGCCAAAGTTGACCTGAGTGACCTGTCTTGATTATCTTCTGGTAGTATTGTCTGTACATGGCAGTGTTTGTCCAGTCAGCCCCTTTCATGATAGTGTCCATGGACACGCCCACATCTCTGACCGCAGAACTTATCGCTGTTCTAGTACTGTGTGCAGTGCAGTCAGCCATGTTGATACCTGCGTGTACTTGAGTTCGTCTCAGCCACCTAGCAATGTTTTTACTGGCTGCCTTGTGGGGGTGCAAGCAGGGTTAAAAATAGACTGTCGGTTTTCCCCCTTAGTATTTTGGTTTTCTCTAGGTACACACGAAGTGTATGCATAACACATGTAGCCTTGTTTTCGCAACTGTACAATTCAATATGTGGTAAATGAGTGCATCTCCGAGATTGTTTCAGTAGAGTATTTACAAAACTGTACACTTTCCCTCCCTGAGCATCACACACCCAGGGTTGATATTCAGTGTCTATGAAGTTTGGCATCTTTGTCCTGATAGTAGTGCTATCAACATACATTTTCCTGCTAACCTCTTTCAGTGTCAGCTTATGTTTTTGGTCCAACAGTCTGAATCTTGCGATACATTATTTACATCTCAGGTTGTACAGTATTTTGAGAAAGGTAGGTTTTCTTTCATAGTACTCCCTTCATGAGCCCTTTGATTAGATTTGTGATTTCCAAAACATATATTAATATCAGAGAACTGGAGATAGTCGAGTATGCAGTAGTCACTGCGCTATGAGTAGTCTTGTTCAGCCAGAGAAGCAAGGAAGTTCACAGCTGCCTGGTAGGCAAAGGTAGTACCTCTCCAACAGACCTTTGGAATCTTTTTTGTTGTTGTTAGTTTTGTTTTGTTTGTCTTCGTGCACTCGTACAGAGTAACATGCATCGCACACATCTATGGATGCAAAGTAGATAGCAGTTTTCAGTGACCAGTTGCAGTTTGCAATGTTTCCATTTTGAATTTTTTGTATTCAGTATTTTCATTCAAAGCTTTCAGAATTAGATTCAGTCTGTGCAGTCCATCTTTCTTCTCTCTCACAAACATTGGAGAGACCACTTGTCCTTCAAATGTTGACACCTTTATGACTTCTGTCAATCAGTTTCTGTGCTGTATTACCAATCACTGCTATTTCTTTGTCAGTGACTGGCATTTTTGCATGCTCTGTGCACATGGTATATTTATTGTCATGGCAGAGTTCTCTGCGTGAAATTCGGGCTGCTCTTCCCAGTGAGAGCGCGTCGCCATAGTACGGCGCCACCC
>JAVDPJ010010000.1:0-14081 GCA_034780015.1 Urosalpinx cinerea
AGAAAAAAAAAAAAGAGTACAGCATCAGTTTAGTTAATCATGCCATTTTCATCAAAATTTCTCAATTTATAATTGCGTCACTGCTTTGATTTAAATTAATCTGCGGATGACAATACAGCAACGAAAAGAAAAGCTAGAGGTAAGTGATCACGTGTGTCAGTCAGTAATCCGTTCATGTAGATACATGCTTGTGTGTGTCTGTGTGCAGCCACCTCTGACGGAACGAGGCACAGCAACCACTTCCAGTCTTCATCTGGCCCCCCTGGCTAAAGGCACGGAGCCCAACTCCGCCCTCTCCCTGCAGACCAAACCCTGCAGACCTCCCCCGCCTCTTCCAGTCCACACCTCCACCACTCCCAAGCCCTCCAAAACGTCAGATCCCTCCAGAATCCAAGGTGGACGGTCTGCACCCTCCTCCAACAAAAGCCGAGGAAAATCCTCCACCAATTCCCAGGATCGCGAGCAAGGCAGTGAAAAGTCCAAGCCTGTGTTGATCTCCCAGCGCCAGGCCGTGACGGGCGGCACTGGTGGCGGTTGTTGGGAAGACGTGAACTATAACAAGTTGTCCACAGTGGATGCTATGGCTTTCGCTATGTCTCCTCAGATGGCAGCCGATCAGCTGGCCTTCCCCGACGTCCTGGCTCACAGTGTAGACTTGAACGACCTCAGTGAGCTTCCCAGGCCTAAGCGTATTCTGCCCCGACGGGACCTCCCCTGGGTGTTTCGGTTCAAGGTGAAAAAAGAGATGAATGCCTTGTCCAAAATCATGGCCAGCAAAGCCAGTTCTGGCAACTCTGTGGCTGCTGCCAGTCCCATAGTCTGACAGATTGGCCAACTTGACTGGCGCGCAGGGCTTACAACCGTTCTCATGCCTCGTGTACAAGGACAGATTTTGCAATTCAACCAGCATGAATAGGATTTTGTCTGTTCAGTTATTATTCAGTTTCATGCAACAGAAGTACACCGGGTTAATTACCGAGTACTATAAGTACATTCTTCTTGTTCGTACGCAGGCTTTCAAATCCTTGCAAACGCCTTCAGTTTAAATACACATATTCACAAAAAACCTACCTACCTAACCTGAGGTTCGGGTTTTTGCGTGTTTAGCCATTTCCTTTCATCCCACCATAAAGGTAGCCACACTCTTGACTTCGAGGAGCTTCAAATAAATGTTTAAAAAAACTAAAACAGGCAGCGAATGGACATGGAGGCAGAAGAAATAAAGCTTCAAAGAAAGAGAGCAAGACAGCAAAGATAAAACCGTAACTACCTGACAGGTCCTGTGGTTCCAGAACAGGAGTGGCCTCCAGTTTCACAGTCGGCAGCACCCCGCTTCAAGGTGAACGTGAGCCAGACATATACTGCATAACGCAGCGTTTTACATAAATAAACACTTTAGAAAAGGGGAGGAAAGTGTGCGTACATGTACATAGTAATAACCTTGTTGTACAGAATTATTCAATGTTATAATATACTTGCTGAATCAGATTGCTTGGCTAGCGCCAGTGTACAAATAAACAACAGTTGACAAGTTGGATTGACAAAATGCGTTATACCAAACTTTGGAGTGTAAGTAAAAGTAGATTCCAGTTTTGTCAGCCAACTGATTCAAGCCCCGGCTCTCCACGAACTGATGTAAATATTTGTCTTTTGCAAATTTGGAATGCAATGGATCCATGATTTTATGTTGAAACCTACACGTACTTTGTGTTGTTTTCCTCTAAGTGTACTTTTTTTTGTTTTTGAAATACACTGCAATTTGCTATGTTTTCTTAGTGTGAAATATCACACTATACTTTTCTTTCTTTTAACCATATACTTTTTTTTTTTTTGTCTGGGGTAGTGCTTAAAATAAGCTGTTGCTTGATGTCCTTCCCCTGCTGTATTAATGTTTACTTATGCCATGTCAAAACTGAATAAAATATGTTTAAACCAACCATATACTTTTCTTTCATTTTCTTTCTTGTTGCTTCATCTTCGACATCTCACTGCCCTTGCTCCCATGCCGCTCATTCCCATTTCACCACATACAGCCACACCCACACTTGTTTTACTCAAACCAAAAAGGCCACATGCCGGAAGCTATGCTAGGCTGTTTTGAGGCCTCTTGTAGTTACGTTATAGTTCCTTCATGGAATTGTTTTGCATTGTGTTAGTATTTCCTGCATATATCTATTAACACATATAGAATCTCTTAAATCTCCTTACCCCTATTTATCTTTTTTTCCCCCGTCTAATGTCACTTATAGTGTCAACAGACGTTAAATTGAAGACACCAGACCTTGTGACCAGAGTTCCTGACTTCAGAGTGTTGCTGTTCCCTCCTTGATCCATTTCTCCAGACCTCTCCCCATGCGACTTCTTCCTGTTCCCTCATGTAAAGAAACAGATACGGGGAATACAGTTCGAGACCCCTGAAGATGCTGTCCGAGCCTTCACGTGAGCCGTACACAGTATAGACGAAGTCACGTGGTCCATTGCCTGGGTGAACTGGTTTGAGAAGATGGCCAGTTGCGTGTCGGCTCATGGAGGGTTCTAATTAATGACCTGACCCGACTGTTGGTTTATGTTTTCATTCCTGAGGGTCTAAGAAATTTCAGAACAAACCTCGTATTCCCGACTTGGAGGAACTTCCAAAGAAAAAAAATAGCTGGCAACTGGACAATGTAGGTAGAAATAAGAACGGAAGCTCGATAGCAAAAAAAGGCAGCATGATAGGAAAGAACCCTCAAATACCTAACGAATAGCTCGACGGCTCCTATGTGGTTCCATAAACAGGATGGGCCTTTAATTTCAGTCCGAAATGTTCCATTCCAGGAATAGCAAACAAATTCACAACAAAGTATAAACTCTTACTGAGAGCTGAACAGCAGAATGTCTTTAGAGGACACCTTCTAACAAATGCTTTAGCCTGCAAAATTTTATGCTCTAAGGAGGCCAGGCCATACCCAGGTTATGACTCTTAGATGCCCGTTTTCTGGTGTTTTCCCCCCTGCCTAGACCCAGGATCTTACTAATGTATCGGCGATTTTTTTCTTCTCCTTTTGACTAACAGTGGAAGTGTGGCAGAATTGAAAAAAGCCTGAGAAGAAAAAGAGCATGATGGTGAAGAGAAACCACTAACAATTTGACAGCGAGCTCGCCAGCTCCTGTAGTTCCAGTAACGAGAGGCCTTTCAAGGTTTCATTTCACAATCCCCAGTTCCCTCAATTATAGCAGAGGTGCCAATCTGGAAATCTTTAAAAAACAACAACAACAAAAACATTGGTAGTATTACACTAAAAACTGAGGCAGCCTAAGGGCCATTACTCCTGAGCTGCCCCCCTCCAAACTGCAGACGATGTTTTAAGATTCTATTTGGTGGTCTCTCTTGAAATGTCAGGACTGGACATTGTGGTCAGTCATAAAAACGATAATGCTCCTCATAACTTACTGGATATGAGAGAAAAAAACCCACATAAATTTCAGGCTTCCTCTTTGTTAAAAAGTTACTTTTAGTCCTGTAGAAATGAAAGCTACAATTTGTCATGTAACAAAGGGTGTGTGGAGGGAAAACATGAATTGATCTGGTTTATTCTTCTTCTTATGTTGCCACATATGTATTTAATTACAATTGTAATCCATTTATTCCATGCATAATCCCTTCTGAACATTTCATTCTTTGCTGGGCAATTCATCATACTTAATCTCTCACACGTCTTTAACATATACACGTGTGTAAGTGTTTACACAATGCATGCAAGTGTATACTCTGTCTCTGTCTGTGTGTGTGTGTGTGCGTGCACGCATGTGTGTCTATGTGTGTTAAGATAAAGGTTTAGAGAAAAAGAAAGGGAGATTGACGTGTATGCTAATACTCAACATTCACTCATCAATAGTTCGGTTTTCTTTCTCTCTCTCTCTCTTAAAAAAACACAGAAGACAATACTTCTAATGATAGTGTTTAATTGCTGAAATAATAATACAAGATCAGTTTTATTTTTACAGTCCATTTCGTTCTTACCTTTCATCTGTAACTGTGAAAATGAATTAAAAAAACAACAACAGCATATTACATATTGTCAACACAGGTAAACACACCTTATTCATTAACATACTGTACAGAAAGAGGGACCAGAAATGTATCATGAATGTTGTTCATCTTCCTACCTATTCCCTTCCCCCACCCATACTCAACATGACTATACATCTTAGTATATAATTAACACTCTGCTATGTAATTCTACATCTTACAACATCAAACAAAAACTACCCACATACTCCAACAGTTAACACTGCAAATAAACTTACACTGATGTGATTTTTCACAAAGTGACTTAATTTAGGATTTAAGTCATGAATGTACAGAACAAGGTCACAAATCTTATCAACACACACACACACACAATCAGAGCATACACATCAAGCATACACAGAGAACATATGTAACAACTGCATGCAATGGAAAACAGGGATGGGGCTGTTAAAACCTGTATTTAGTTCATGTGTAAGACATAAATTAATCTAAAAACATTATTTACAATTACCTGTCAGAATACTTATCAAGAAAAATTTCCAATGAAAATATAATTCAGCTTCCTCATAGAACCTTATGAATAAAGTAACCCTGGAAAAAACACAACACACAAAGACCACGAAAACCCCCTGAAACTGTTTCCATAGTATGATCACTGGAAGTAGATTCCTCATACTTCCACTGATTAAAACAGTCTGCTCTACCAATTACTGCTTCTCCTCCTACATACACAGGCTGTCAACTCCTGTGAGTCCCTACTATCTAAGCACATAAATTCACAACAAACCTACAAGACTACATAACCTACCCTGGGGCGAAGATTTTTTGCTGTGTGGCCATTTTTTTTTATCTGGCAGCTTTTTCTTCTTCTTCTCGCACACAGGTTTTTAACTCCTGCAAGTGCCCCAAGATTAAACACGGGAAGTCTTGCACTAACTGCCATCTTTTAATGCCCTTCACTCCCTGTAGCCACTCGATCCACTGATAGATTATTTTTGCATTATTAGCTGTTCCACATTTGTTTTATCTTGTCCATGAAATATGTAGTGTTAAAAAATCTTACCTTTTGCGAACAGACTTTAAGCGAACAGCAGCTTTAGTCATAAAACTTGCTTCTTTACTGATGCAATAACAAAACATTTGCAATTTTGTCTGTATGAGCATTCAGACTTGTCTGGAATCTCAACTCCAAACAGTTGGTGATTTTCTCAAGTAATCTAGAGGCTGGTCTTGTGTTAAATGATTCAACTTCAAGTCTTAATAAGAATGCATTGGGGAGATAATAAAGATTCAGGACACAGAATCAAATGATTTCCTACCTTGATTGGTAGTTGTTGGATATTTTGACTTTCTCACAGTCTTAGTCAGCGTTGTACTGTCTCAGTCGTTAAGCGCTGATGTCACATGATGCGGACCAGAAGGTTGTCGCTTCGGTGACAAAATAAGGCTAAATAGCTGTTGGAGATGGCTGGAAATTTAAGGTCATGGTCTCTGTTGAGGCTTGGTTTTCTTTGCCACATTTCAATAGCTTCACGAACCTTGCATTTGAAATTGTCAGGACACGAATCCATGGTCAGTCTCTTTGTGGTGCTCAAATAATGCAGAGCTGGAGGATGATTATGGTGTCAAAATGGTCACCATCCACAAACCAGTGAACTCCCTCAGCTGACCAAAGTCCAAAGTCAAGGATAAGAAATGAAGAAATGTGGGGTCATATACCATGTAAGATGTAATTCTGAATGTGAAGAGGACTATATCGGTGAAACTGGACGAATATTGGGAACCAGACTAACAGAGCACTCGTCATCAGACCAGGGCCTTGAATTTCCAGCCATTTACAACAGGCTATTCGGCCTTATTTTGCCACCACATGATTACAACCTTCTGGTCAGCATCATGTGACAACAGCTCCAACGACTAACAAGACAATGTAACGCTGACGAAGACTGTGAGAAACAGTCAAAATATACAACTACCAACCAAGGTAGGAAATCATTTGATTCTGTGTCATGAATCTTTATTATGAATAATCCAGAATCGGAAAACTTTCAATCCAAAAGCAGATGAAAGTACGCCGTGACAGACACGGTCCCGGGCACACAAGATGGCACCGAGAACACCGTAAGACATACGGCGCAAGCAGCGAAGAGGTTAACAGCTGTGGGAAAACACTTCCAAAAAAGCAAATACATTGATGTATGGATTGGAAAACATCAAAATCCTGGCTACAGAATCAAGGTCTTCCAGGAGAAAGAAAAAAGCTGGAGACTATGTAAAGAAATCCATGATTACATCCTTAACAGGAAAACTAGGCACCATCTCTCCAGAGTATACCAAACTCTCATCACTTCCACAAGACCTAGTTACTATCGTAAGAAACCAACTTTAATGGCCGGACTTCACATACAGAAAATGTACCCTGCAAATATATAACTTCTTCCCTCTTTTTCTCCTAAGTTGATTGACTCAGTAATTTGAAGAACATGACATCACTTACTGGAATCCAGTTCAGGGAGTGAAGGGATTAAAATGCAGCACAAATTGTACTCAGCAGACAGTCTTCAGTTAGCAAATTAAACTTGTGTCTTAACCAATTTTGCATACATAAAAAGAACAGAATCTATGACTGGAAAAGGGGAACAAACAGAAGTTGACTATGTCTCTCTCTCCTAACAAATACTTACTCAAATTTTAGACATGTATCTTTTAATAAACTGACAGATTTCTCTCACATATGATTATAAAGAGCAAAAGTCACACTGCTTATATCTACAAGACAGAAAGACTTAAAATAACACACTAATTATATAACAAAGACTAACATGCTGTATGTTCCTTCTAATTGACCTGAATGAATTATGTTTATTATGTACACAATAGCCACATGATAAGACACTGTTATTCCAATAAGTAATTATCAAAGCCCAGTCTGCCCAGAAATATAGACACAACTCACACAAGATCCACTTGAAAATCTTGCACTATAATATTACATCTGAGACAAACAGACCTTCCTCCTCTGTAAAGCTTCAAACAACATTCATCAACAAAGAAAAATATACAGACTACCTGATGAGAACTATTATAAAACCCTGACGACTTAATCTACTCTTTTCAAAATGCTCTTTAAACCTAATACCATTACCATTGCTGCAAGCAGGAAAACTTTATTTTTAAAATTAGTGGCAAATATAACCCTCCATTTTCTTCACAGCAAGTGAACTCATCTTGGAATTCACTGCGATTTAAAACATGGACAAACAGCCTGTATATGCTATTTTGAGACTGGCTAAGTTCCAATTAAATAGTCTAATTCAGCAACGAAGCCTTCAATAGGTAAAAAGCCTTTGAAACAGCAAGTGAGGGCATGAGAGATGACATAGATGAGTTGAAGCAGCATACCCAAAGCCTGGGGAATGGAGACCTGGATCCTCTTCTGGGCCCCATCAGACAGCAGCTGACAATGACTGGGGTGGCATCTTGGTGTAGAAACAGAAGCTGAAGACTGGGACTGCATACCTTGATCTTGAAACCCATGGCTACATTCACTGGGGAGAGGTGCCTGCATCTCCTTCCACGAATGATGGACTCTTGTAGGGAAGAACTTGACCTTTCCTGTCTTGATGAACAGCTGTAGGAAGAGCAGGAGCCCATCAGTGCATCAAGGAAGCTGAAAGAGAAAATAATGAACACACACACACGCACAGACTTGGCACAAAGGGTAGCGGGGGGAAGGGGAATCATGGGCTGGAGCTAATTCCCACAGCGGAAAGGGTGGTGCTGAATTTCTCCTTTGCGCAGTTGGGTCAGACGTGGACGAGATGTTGGGTGTGGGCAGGGAGCTGGATAGGGGTTTTCTGGAGTGGAGTTGGCTCAGGTCTGGTGCTGGATCTGGGTAGGGAGCTGAACAAAGGTTTTCTGGACTGGAGTTGGCTCAGGTCTGGGAGCTGGAGGCCATCTTTCAGGGATAGGGAAGGGCCACACCTGACAAATGTATGCACATTTTTGTGCTGGACTGAAGAAGGGCCAGGCCTTTAAAGCTGATGATGATTTTCAGACTGAAGAGGGGAGAGGCCTTTAAAGCTGATGATTTTCAGACTGAAGAGGGGCCAGGCCTTTAAAGATGATTTTCTAATTGGATAGAAACAGCCAGATTAAAAACGGTGAATCTTTTCTTGCTGGAAGGGCCTGGAAGGAAATGGGACATTTTTTGGATGAGACAGGGGGCTGGTTTGGGGAATGTGATGATTTTCTGCTTGGGATGGGATAGGGCAGGCCTGGGACTCGATGAATCCTTTCTGAAGTGCTGAAAATGAAATGTGATGTCGAAAAGGCAGATCCGACTTGAAAAGAATTGTAGAACAGTCCAATAAACAGCATCATTTTTATGATCTCTCACATTCCTGGACCAATTATGGTGCTTGGAGCCCCACCTACCACGGAGGACCATATGAAGGCTGTCTCTCATTCAGACTTACTCTACTGACACCATTTTTGTCCAGGAGCTCATCTCAGCATATTTAGATCAAATGTTTACTGCCCAAACACATCAACCAAAAAGGTCACCTCTTCGCTAACCGCAGCATGATCAAACTCCATGACAACTGAACTCCACAAACTGATTAAATGAAAACGAAACACTTGAGCGTAAGGTACCAAGAAGGGAAGAAGAGAAGAAAAAAACCCTGAAGCACAGGAACCTTCACCATTAAGAAACATAGAACAAAAAGCACAAGAACCTTCATTAAGAGACAGAACCTTCATTAAGAGACAGAACATCAGCTGGATTAGTAGACTGAAGAATGCCGCATTCTGCACATTACAAGCCACTCCGATGAATAAAACTTTCCCCAAGACATTTTCTTAAAACCTTCCTGAAGACACTGTAGACTTACCACTGGGAGAAATAAGAAAAGAAAGAAAACGATACTGCCGGGACCAAGTAGCCAAGAACTGACGACAACACATTCACCCATGGAAGCAAATCAAAAGCCTCTGACTGGTTTGTCCAACTTTCCCACACAACCCTATCCTGCATCAAGACCACCACTGAACTGGAAACCTAATCCCCTAAAAACACTGCTAAAACGAATGAAAGATGGCTGAAATATTTTGATAAGCAACTCCTGGACTGTGGTGTCAGAGACTGAGTGTTCATTTTTGTTCTCACTATTTGCAAGTCTGCTTTTTACACACAACAGTTATCTGTGGCTATCAAAATGTTTGTGACATTGTCTTCACCACAGAAAATGGACTTCATTCACCAAATGCACACTTTGATCCGGAACACAATATGTCGATGTCTCATCACAATCATACTGGGAGTCAAGGTGGAAGAGGGACTGAGGAGTGAATAGGTGGGAAAAGGAGAAAAAAAATGGTAAAGGGACAGCAAATGTAGGGACTGAAATGGGAAGAAGTCCACGTCACATTCAAATCTGTATCCTTGACACAGCACTGGAGTAGTTGTCTTGTCACGCAATAAGCAGTGTCCACATTTCTTCACCACAAAAAAGCTTTCTGTGGGTATCACAAACCTTTTCACACAAGAAAGCAATTTTGTGGACTTCACAGATAATCCAACACAGTCCTATAAATCACTTGAAATGTCTGATGATCCAATATGAACATATCAGTCGCATGATTTAAAAAAAAACACCAACCACCTGCCTTCACGCGATCTAGGCACAAAGCTGGACACGCCAAGATGCCATTGTCTCTGTTAGAAATGATGCCATACAGAATCTTACCTACACGCAGAGTTCATGAAATTCCTTTGGTTGGCAGATGCTTATCAGATGACGATGCGATACTCAACTAACACTTACAAGAAAGCTCAGCCTTTTCTTCAAGCCTGTGCAACAGGACCTGAAGCACAGTAGACACATTATCTGCTCGCTAATTTAAACTGCTTCCTCTGCTCAGCTTGAGGCTGGTGCCTATCCTGATTATTCACAAACTGATATGTGACTGCAATTTCAAATTTCTGAACTGTCAATTTCTGAACTGCAGCAGCACTTTAGCTCCTCAGGCAGGAAAAAAAATCTGGTAACTTTCTCACTAGTGGCTGGTCAAAAGAAGAATAACTATTCCTCAAATTTTTGCTCTGAAGAGAGAGAAAAAAAGGGAATCATCTAAACAACCTTGTAGACCTACCTAAAAGATCAGCAAAATCTGAAGACGAGCTGATATGCAATTGCTTTGGATGATGCATGCTTTAAATGTGGACGCTGATGAAGACCAGCCACTGCATCACCTGGGATCAAAACTTATTTGCAAACGATGATTTCATGAAGATGAAGAACCACACAAGCATCGCGAACGCAACTCATAATTTGGCGAGAGCAGCTGGTGAAGTATTTCTCACATCTACTTTCATTTTGTCCGCAATCAAGTGAAGTTCCAAGCCTTCCATGAACTTGACACAGTCTTCGCGTTCATTGAAGGCAAGCTCTCTCTGCAGGAAGTCAAGAGTCACCGTGGGTTTGTGCCTACACAAGGCCAGGGCAGGTGGTAGAGGCCATAACGTACCAGGGGGTGCGCCAATCAGTCCAAGCACACAAGTAATGAAAAAGAAACAAAACAAAACAAAACACATTAAATGCTGTAACAGAGCAAACAAACATGATTATTTCACTTAAAAAAAAAAACCATATCAGAAACCCGACCTTTTCGAAAGAACTTGAGACTAACTAATTCAAGTGTTGTGTAGGATATGCGAAACAAGTATTTTTTCCCTCAGTGCATCGATATGAAATTTACAAAATACTACTAACTTTTCCTCTTTTTACTTGTGTAATTTGTGTTCACCTGTCAAGAGTAACATAGATACTTACCATTTCTGTAGCATTACATTTCAATACAAGTACTTACCAAATCAGTAGTATGGTATCATTTTACTATCCTGTGCTCAACGGAACATTTTGTGATCTCTGACCATTTCCTTCTAACATTTGCATAATGGAAATGTAACTATTTACACTATCAATATATTATTTTATTTTTAGGTTTGGTTTGAAATGCTTTTTAACAGGTACAAATTATTTCTATACAACTCCTACTACTGGACCTGAAGAATAAATGTCACTGCCATAATCAGAACTGATAAATTTGATTTGTAAAACAGGCAGCCGAACAAATACTATGCAAACTGATCAGAGCTGCCAACCCTGAACACAACGAACCGACTAGAATATTTCCATGTAAATGACAAGTATTGTCCACAGTTGAATGATGTTTTATAAAGCATGACACTTGTGACTTACACAGCTGATATAGCAATGGACAAATATTCCTCAGTTTAATACAACCGGAGCTTTTTCTTCCTTTTTTTTCTCTTTTTTTTTTAATATTTCAGACACAGTTAAGACAAGAGTTGCTTGGCACTCTCCCATGATTGAGACCAGCTTGAAGCAAAAGACTTTACTGTCTGGTTCTTGAATAATCTATGAGCACAAAGTAACTATGCAAATCTGTGCGAGCTGTACAAATTCATTTTTTCTTCTTGTTTATTTTGGGTCGTGGAACAGCAAAATGTAGAATGACTAAGTGCAACAAATTCCACCAAAAGCAGAAGGGTTGGCAGCTCTGGATCAACAAAAATGAAAATAAGGACAGGTTGGGGTCCACTTGGGAAAGGGGCAGATGTTTGAGAAAAGCTGAAAAGAAAATTCATTAATTTCCCCCTGCTCCCTCCCGAAAAGCTGAAAAGAAAAAAATATACTTTCAATTCATTGTAAACAGTTGGAAGGCCTCTCCTTTCACGTATGAATGATGAACACCATTCCACATTTGTATTCTATCACTTGAAGAAATACATTTAATATACAGTGCACAAAGTATTAAACCCAATTCCTTCCCTTCCATTGGAACCCTGTCAATAAGATTTTGAGCTGTCTACAAAAAAAAAAGAAGACAAAATAGATGGCTCATGATTTATCATTATGATTCTGTGCTTGAACTTCTTCTCAACTGGCTTTGCATGTGTGCATATAATTTGACTAGTGTGTGATTGTGTGATTGTGTGTGTGTGTGTGTGTGTGTGTGTGCGTGTGTGTGTGTTTGGCGTGTACGTATGTGTGGGCATGCATGCGAGCTATTTCATGATACTTAAACACAATATCTAACAAACACAGAACAGTAACCCAGTGCTTTACGTACGATTTCATGATAGCCCTGAGCGCGCTCTTCCTGGACTTCTCTGCAAACCAATCCATGAGATAACCTGACATTTTAGGAGCATTTGTATACAACTTGAAAAAGCAATGGTAATTGTTAAGAGCCCAGGCTGAGCGCACGGCCAGAGCATGTCTGATGCAGTCGTCCTGTCGAGTCTCTGGTGTTAGGCTGGCCATCACTGTCGTCATGTCTGAGGTACGTGTAAAGGAACACATCAACTCTTCATTTTTTGTTGTTGTTGTTGCTGGTTCTAGTTTTTAAAAAAATGTTTTATTCTTCATGAAGTCATTCTGATAATGTGCCTATAATAAAATTTCTCAAGTACTGAGTGAAATAATATAATAACCTATTAAATGATGATCAAAGAAACACCTTTTAAGTAGGATGTCACATGCACTTTATGCTCTCTTCTTACGCATTTAACACCTGTCTGTATTCTGAACAAAGCAATATATTTAAGAAAAACTATTTTAATATTACAGAACTTCCTCTTTTCCCTTAAGAGTACCCGATCAGTTACTATATTGAATAATTCATTACCTGCTTAATGAATAAAACACCTGCATTAGTATTAGTTCACTTTCTTCTAAACTTTGTACTACATAACAATTACGTTTCAACTTCAACAAGCAGACATGAAATATGAAAATAGTGAAAAAGGAGGCAATTCAAGATGGGGGTCCGAGCCCCCTGAAGCTGAAGCATTTTTGCTTATTTGGCCTACAAAAAACAGTCTTGAGGGCATCACAATTCTCAAAATGTGTACCATCTGTCTTATTTCTGGTAAAGAAAGAATGTCTTGGTTGTCAATAATAGTGTTTCTCAAAAGAAACACTACACAAGTTGCAAACACAACAGTCAAGACAATGTTCACATAGACATGTGACAGCCCAGGGTGTTAGCTCTCACTGAAGTACTTGAAAGACAACTCCAGGACTGAGTATGAGTAATTATCAAACTGTTAATTGGTGTGTTGCTGGGAATAGTAAATACGTTTTGACCCACAGAAGTTTATGTGAACAGCAACAATTTCAGACCACCCTCCCAAAAGAAGGAACAAATATTCCCCAAAAGTTGTGGATTTTGAAATTCCTTATCAGAACGGGAGGTCTCCCACTCCCGAATTTGCCTGGAGTTACCGCTCTTATACTAGTTTGTACTTGTATCGATAGGTAATAATGTGTTCTGAGAAGCGAGGAATGAAAGTCAGTGCACATAGGCCAGTTGTTGCTGCCGGCGGGAAGAAGGTTGTTTTGACATTACGAATCCCGTCACACCCCTCTTGCTTTGGGCTACTCCACTGTAAAAGAAAGGGAGTAAAGCCTGTAGGAATGATTGTCATGTAACATGATAGGCATCAGGGTGATAGTTTTGATTCGTCTGCTTGTGTTTGTGAAGCCTCTGATCGGAGAAGCATATCCGCGATGTCAACAAATATCCCCCCCACCCCCCAAAAAAAAAAAAATTTATCCTTGGATTTACACTGATATCAAGAATGACCTCTGGGGTTGTTCAAAAGGCGGAAAAATCCCATGCCTGATCGGCAATTTGTATTGTATTGTATTGTATTGTATTGTCCACTTCTGAATCAGTATCCCCTTTGTGAAGTTTGTCCATGGCTGAATAGACAGGTGTCGTTCTTTATCGAAACCCGCTAAATTTGTATTTACCAAAACCCGATCCGATCCAATCCTAATTATAGATAATTCAAAATTGTTTGATACTCTCATGGGTGCTTCTAGAAAATTTCTGAAAACCTGAAAGGCCGGGGTACAGGGGCAGCGCCCCTGTTGGGGGGTCAGTGGGGCAACGCCCCCCTGAAGGTGAAGGGAAAATGCAGTTTTAAAGGCAATTTGAAAGGCTCTGGTTGAATGTAAAACAGAAAATG
>JAVDPJ010011106.1:0-22076 GCA_034780015.1 Urosalpinx cinerea
ATTGTAGATGATGGGCCTTAGGAGAAGATGAGGAGAATTGTAGATGATGGGCCTTAGGAGAAGATGAGGAGAATTGTGGATGATGGGCCTTAGGAGAAGATGAGGGGGGAAAGAACTTGAGTCATGGTAGTCAGATATGAGGAGACGGGGTGAAAACACTTGGAGAAAGGATGGGGTCACGTTGTTGCCAAAGAGAAAATGAACAAGCAGCAACGGAACAATAGAACATTTCCTTTCAGCTTCATGCCTACTGCTTGATAGCCATCATTTTGCTTAGTCCCCCTTAACTTTTCTATTTTACAGGACACAGCTTCTGAGGAGTACTCACAGAAAGAAGCGGACCTGAAGCAGCAGCTGTCTGAGACTCTGGAGCAGCTGGAGGAGTCCAGGAAAACATCCCGTCACCTGGAGGAAGATGTGAGCCAACATGAGGAGAAAATCCGCCTCCTCAACGAGGAGATGGCCGAGAAGAGGGGCGATCTTCAGAGGCAGGCGGAGGAACAGTCCAGCAAGCTTGAGGAGGAGGTCAGCCGCCTGCAGAGAGAGAAGCAGCAGCTGCAGGAGGAAGTGTCGAGCAAGACCACCCTGGTGGCTGAACTGGAGCTGCAAGGGAAAACTAGGGCCAGGGAGGCGGAGGTTCTGCGGGAGGGACAGAGTGAGAAGGGCAAGGAGTTCGAATCCAAAACGCAGTCTCTTCTCACTCAGCTTTCGGAACTCGAATCGGAGCTCTCACATCAGCAGACTCTTTCAGGAAATTTCGAGGAGGAGGTAGCTCGTCTGAACTATGAATTGCAAGACAGGCAAAACGAGATTGAGTCATTGCAAAAGTATGGTCGTCAGAGTGAAGAGTCGACTAAGGAACAAAAAGAGATTGTTCTTTCGCTGGAAAGCCAGCTTGCTTCTGTGAAAGACGAGTTGAAGTGTGAGTGTGAAAAGTGTGCCAAGCTTCAGGAAGACTTAAAGGATGTGCATTCCCAGAGAGAAAAAGAGCTTTCAGACAGAGACATTGCTTTGTCAGAATTAACAGAAAAACTGAACAGTGCACTTTTGTCTTCAGAGGAAAGTGAAAAATTGTGTCATCAGTTTCAATCACAGTTGGAAACAAAGGACTCCAATCTTCAGGAACTCAACGGAAAGGTTGAGGAACTGACACTGAATATAACGGAAAAGAGTGAAGCTTTAGATTCTTTGGAAGCAGATCTTGCAGAGACAAACAAGTCTAGAGAAGTGCTGCAGTCAAGTCTAGAAGATTCCCATAAACAGACATCCGAACTGCAAACAACACAAGAAAAACTGCAGCAAGAGCTTCAGCTGAAACAGAGAGAACTTGAGGAAAAGAGTCTCTCTTACGACACTCTAGCACACTCCTTGAGTGAAAGTTCCTCAAGCACACAGGAAGCTCTTAAGGCCAAAGACACTACCATCCAGAGTCAGAATGAAGAACTTTTGCATCTGAAGTCCTCCCTTGGAGAGCAGCAGGAAAAGTGTTGTCAGCTGGAGTCCAGGTTGGAGGAGAGGGACCAGCAAGTCCTGGAGGCCCATGGACAGGTGCAGTTGATGGCAGCAGAACTGGACGTGCGCGCAGAGACCTGCTCCAGCCTGGAGAGCTCAGTGAAACGATCAGAGAAAGAGAAGGACAGGATGTCAGAGCAGGTGAGGAAGTTGTCTGAGTGTAACCAAGTTCTCTTACAGGAACAAACACAACTGTCTCTGTCTCTCGATGGCATGCAACAAACTGTCTCTCTTCTTGAATCTGACAAGCTCTCACTGAAGGACTCTCTCAGTTCTTTGCAGATCATGCATGATTCTAAGTGTGCAGAGTGTCAGTCTTTGTCTGAAAAACTCATTGGCTTGCAGTCTTCGTGTGATCAGAAGGCATCTGAGGTATTGCATGAACACGAAACAGTAGCAAGCTTGCGTTTGTCTCTAGAGCAGAAGCATGCAGAAATGGTAACCACTACCGAAGCCCTAGCCAAAACAGAAGAAGTGCATGAAAAGCATGTGTCAGATACAGAGACTAGAACTGAGGGCTACAAAGCACGGATGCATGAACTTGAAGTAGAGCTTGAGAAACAGACTGCTGAAGTATCCATTTTGAAATCCAACTTGGAAAGTGCCGTTCAGGAAAAAGAGACTCTGCATGAACTCGGTGTGAAACAGCAGTCTGAGCATGAGACTGAGATCGGGTCTTTACAAAAACAGATCAGTACCGCGTCCTCAAACAAGGATCAGTTAAGAGCGGAACATGAAGAGCGTGTTTCTTCTTTGCGTTCTCAGTTAGAAAGTGCCTTGCTGGACAGAGACAGCATGTCAGAAAAGCATTCGTCTGAAACTTCAGAGCAGGCTGAGGAAATATCCTCTCTTCAGACCCAGCTTCACAGTGCCTTAAGTGAGAAAGAAGACTTGTTCGCCAAGCATGCAGCCCTGGAGACTAGTCACTCGTGCCTTGTTACTCAGCATGATGCTGCGCAGCAAGAGCTGCAGCAGTGTCGCAGCGATCTGCAGCACACCTCCTCCTCCCTGGCCTCATTGCAGCAACAATCAGACCAGCAGTGTGCAGAGACGTCTGCTCGATGTACAGAACTTGCTGACATGCTTCAGTCCCACAAACCCTTCCTCCCCGCCACTGCCACTAACCTCAGCAGCTCCCCCCTGTGTGATTTAACCAGCATGGTGCATTGTGTTATGGACAGCATGAAAGTGAAACTGTATGATGTTGAACAAACGTTGAAGAGTGAGAGAGAAATGTTTTCCGTTCAGTTGGCCGACTTGGAAGAGCAAGTGTCTAGTCTGTCCACTGAACTGTCCCACCAGAAATCCCTGTCGTCGAATGAAACCTGTTCCATGCAGAGGCAGATTGAATCTCTGCAGGAAGAAGCCAAAGCCCAAACTGAAGAGATTTCCAGACTGAGAGGAGATCTCGAGGATGAGAAACAGGCCTGGTCACAGAAGTGCAGCTCTCTGCAGACAGCAGCAGAGTCCATGCAGAACTCTTTGATAGAGAAGGATCGTAAGATTGATCAACTGACGGAGGAGCGGACAGGTGACAAGGGTTCAGTCACATCCCTTGAACAAGCCCTTGCTGATGAAAAGGCTGGATGTGCGGAGCTTCAAGGCACTGTGGACGTGCTACATTCTCAGCTCTTTGACCGGGAGGGAGTTGCCAAAGCCAAAGATACAGAAATCCAGGAACTGAAAGTCACCGTAGATTCCTTACGGAATCAGTTGACATCTCAGGAAGATATATCCAGAACCTCTGAGGAGCAGTTCCAGACCACGTTGTCAACTATTCAGGATGAAGCCAGAAGACAGATAGAAGCTGCCAGGGCCAAAGAACGTGATCTGCAGAGTAAACTGACTGCTTTGCAAGAAGAAAGTAAGCAGAGGCAAGAAGACCTTCAATCAGCGATTGAGACCCTCAAGAATGACCTGAAATCAGCAGAGGATGCTGCCAGATCCAAGGAAGCTGAATTGCAGTCCACCCTCAGTGGCTTGGAAGCAGATCTGCAGTCGCAGAAGGAATCTGCCAAGACGAAGGAGGAACAGTTACAGTCAGCTATTGAGACGCTGGAGTCCCAGCTGCAACAGCAAGAAGGTGTTACCATAGCCACAGAGGAGGAACTGCAGGTTCAACTGAAAGACCTGCAGGCTGTTTCCCTGGCTAAAGAGGAAGAGCACAGAGAGGTAGTGAAGCAACTGGACCAAGCCATGAACAAGACCCTTGAGGCTGCCTCAGCAGAGAAAGCAGATATGGAGTCTCGCATCAAAGTGTTGACAGAACAGTGCCAAGCAGCAGAATCAGAGCTGGCCCACTCCAGAGCAGATTGTCAAGAAAGCTACTCAACCAGCACTGACAAGGTTTCTTCATTGGAGCAAACTGTTAATGACCTAAAGGAAATTATTGAAGAAAAATCTGCATCTTTGGCAGAGCTTCAACAAAAAATGATCTCGACTGAAAGTGAACTTGAGGAGAAGAGTGAAAGGTGCTGTTCACTGGAAAAGCAAGTACAACTTGTGGAGGCCCAGTCACAGAAGCGTGAAGAAAACATTTCGCAGGTGGAGGAAGAAGTAAAAACACTACAACTACGGTGTGAGGATCTGCTGTCGCTTGTGGATCAGCTGAACAAGCAGGTGAACGACACTGAAACTGAACTCCGGACAAAAACTGATGCATTGTCCACTGTTGAACAGCAGCTGCAAGCATCTCAATCGAGATGTGACGTTCTACAGTCTGAAGTGGAGCAGTGGAAGCAGGACCATGGTTTGAGGGAAGCTAAGCTGAAGGAAGCAATGGAAGCTCTTCAATCCAGTCAGCAGCAGCTCAGTTCTGCAGAAGACAAAAGCCATTCTTTACAGATGCAGGTGGATGCTGTTCAAGACACACTCAGCAGTGCTGAGGTGCAGCTGATGCAGATGGGTTCTGAACTGGAAGACCTCAACACAAAGAACAACAGCTTGACGAGTCAACTGACCAGAGTAGCCCAGGAAAACAGAGATATCAAGTCTTCAGTAAAAAGTGTTACAGAAGCTTCAACTTCAAAGTCTGTTCAGCTGGAAGAAGTTCAGATTCGGGTACAACAGTTGCAGTCCTCCCTGGAAGAGGCTCTTGAACAAGGGTCAGGATACAGAGATGAACTGGGTAAAGTGCAGGGCCAGACAGGCGAGGAGAAGGCAGCTCTTCAACAAGACCTATCTGAGTTGAAATCCAGAATGTCCGAAACAAGTCAGCAGTTATCAGAACTTCAAAGGCAACTGGAAATCAGCGAAGTGGACCGAAAATCTGCAGTAGCACAGTTGTTGGACTCCCAGTCACGAGAAGATGTCCTGAGTACAGAGAAGGATGCCCTCAGAAGAGAACTGACAGAAGCCCAGCAGGAAGTGACAGAACTGAAGACACAGCAAATGAGTACTGTTCAGCAGCTGAATCAGCTCAAAGTCCAGCTTGACACTCTTGAAGTGGAGAAAACTTCTCTAACCCAACAGTCATCAGAGCTGCAGTCGGCCTCAACCGAGCTGGCTGAAAACAAAATGTCACTTCTGAATCAGATATCTGAGCGGACAACTTTGGTTGAAACATTGCAAAAAGAGAAAGACAATGTGACTGTGCAGTTGGCTGACCTGACTAGATCAGAGGAATCACTCCAGGCAGAAAAGGTTTCTCTGAAAAACCAAGTGGCTGAGATGACTGCTTCAGTGGGTGGCCTGCAGACCGAAAAAGACACCTTACAACAACGAGTGACAAGTTTGACCTCGTCAGTGGAAACGCTCTCTGAAGAAAAAGATTCTGCGACAAAGCAAGTGACCCTCCTTACAAATGAACTGGACCTTTCACAAGCAGAAGTGAAGAAAGTGACCCATTCTGTGGAAGTTCTGACAAACTCAGTGGAGACATTGCAGTCGGAGAAAGACAAGCTGACTGACCAGTTGTCTGCGCTAGAAGAAAGTCTTCGTGAAAAGACCAAGAAGCTTGAAGAACTGAACAACCATTGTGAGGCCCTGACCGCTGAGGTGAATACTCAGCAAGACTCTGTGGCAGCTTTGACCGGAGAGAAGCAGAGATATGAGACAGAAGTGCAGAGTTTCAAAGCTGACCTTGAAGAAACTACACACAAGCTGAAGAACATGGCAGAGGAAACCCAGATCCGCCGGGTCCAGTCGGAAGACCTCAGTGTGAAGTTGGCTGAGACCCAAAAGGAGCTGGAGGCAGTGAAAGCAGAAAATCAGACCAATCTTCATGTCATTCAGAGCCTTGAAGAAAATTCTAGCAGAAAGGATGCAAACACAGGTCAGCTTGAACAGCAGCTTCAAGAACTGAAAACCGCAGCTGACATCCAACTGAAGAATTCAGACAAGCAATTATCAGAAACAGCTGAAGCCCTACAGGAAGCCAGAACAACCGTTACTGACTTGAATTCTCAACTTGAATCTCTGTCTTCGCAGCTGTCCAAAACATCCACTGATCTTGACAGCGAAAAGGAAAGAAGACAGGGTCTCCAGCAGGAGGTAGAACAGCTTGAATCTTCCCTTCAGCAGACCTCTGAGGACAGACAGAGACTAGACTCTTTACTTCAGCAGACGTCCGAGGAAAAGGACCTCCAACTGCAGACTGCCACAGCAAGTTTGGAGATGCTCAGTGACCAGCTGACCGCCACCAGAACGGAAAGTGAATCCCTGTCTTCTCAGTTAACTGTCCAGGTTCAACAGGCAAAAGAACTGAGAATGCACGAAGCTTCGCTGAAGGAAAAACTGGTAGAAATGCAGAACTGTGTTGAAAGATTGACCACAGAGAAAGATGGTTGCATCAGTTCCTTGTCCAAACAGTTGGAATCAACGGCACAAAAGGCAGAACTGCTGAGCACCGAAGGCACAGAAAGTCAGCAACACATTGACGAGCTGAAAGCCTCACTTTCTGAAACAGAGGCCAAGTATTTGCACAGTATTAGACTGGTGGAAGAGACGACGGAAGAAGTTCAACAGACCAAGGAACATCTCTCAGCGACACTGGAAGAGAAAAATGCACTGCTGAACCAGAAAACTGCTGATCTTTCCAGACTGACTGAGCTGTATGAGGCCACGAAGGAGGAATTCGCTGCCCAGACCAGGGAAATGGAGTCACTACAGAAGACCCTTGAAGAAAAGAGTGAACATCTGGTATCCATCCAAGCTGATTTACAGTCTATGAGCTTGGAGAATCAGGACCTCAGTGGCAACTTGGAAGAGACGAAACAACAGATTCAACAGCTTCAAGGAGAGTTGGATCAGACTGCTACACTGCTTGAAGACACACAGCACCAGAATGAAGAAACCAGGTCAGCAAATGTTGCGGAAATGGGACAGCTCACAGACCAGGCCAGCAACCTGAAGGAAGAGCTAGCGGCAAAAACCCAGCAAGTTGTAGAGCTGGAGGCAAGGCTTCAGTCAGTGGAAGAGATGCTGGTGGATGCTCAGCTAGAAGTGACTCAGAAGGTAACTCTTCTGGAAGAGAAGCAGGGAGAGGTGACAGCTTTTCAAGAAGAGATCGCTGGCTTGAAAGAGATCAGCATGTCTTTGGAACATCAGACAAAAGATCAAGATGATAAGGCGGCTTCTCTGACCTTGCAGCTGACAGATTTGAAGTCTGAACTAGCAGAGAATGTGAGCATTGTGGATTCTTTGAAGACAGATATCGCAGCGAAAGAGGGCCAGATTGATCATCTTACGTACGAGTTGACAGAAAGTAAAGCAAAGGTGGATGAACTATCTTCTGAGAAGGCTCAAATCAGTGCTGAAATGTGTGAGAAGACAGCCTTCATTTCACAGATGCAAACAGAAAATGAAGACAGAGATTCTAAGATGATGTCCTTGCAAGAGTTGGTAAAGACTTTAGAGAAGGATCTGTCAGATGCTCAGACCAAGAACTTCACTGTTCAGGAGGAAAAAGAAGAGTATTTGGCACAAGTACAGCGAACTCAAGAAGAAGTCTTTAATACCAGAACTCAAGCTCAGATCTTGGATGACCATATGGATGAGCTACGGACCAGTTTGGATTCCAACATGAGGTCCCTTTCTGCACTTTTGAAGAAAGAGAGAAAACAGCAAGAAGCGCTCTCATTTCAGGAAAGCCTCCTGGAATCCAAAGAGCTGATCATTACCAGCATGTCCACACAGTTAGATCAGATGGAGAAAACCACCTCAGAGTTCACAAAAACACTTGAGGAAAAAGAAGTGCTACTAGCAGAACTGAAAGAAAGTCAACTAGCAGCAGAAGGAGAGGTTTCTGGCCTGAAGGAGGAGTTGACACAAAAAGAGTCTACAGTGCAGAAGTTGACCACAGAGCAGCAACAGTGTGCTGCAGAGAGAGATGAGCTACATGAGAAATCAAAGTGTTTAGAGAAAGCTCTTGACCAGGTGACATCAGAACTCAGTTCAGCCAGAACAGAAAGACATGAAGTTGTCACTGAACTGCAGAAACTCACTGTGGATAAAGAGAAAGTCACAGAAGGCCTGCAGAAGTCCTCCTCAGAAACACTGCAGCTTTCAAAGAACCTGGAGCAAGCCTTGACAGAAAAACACCAGGCTGTTCAAGATCTCACAAAAGACTTGGACAAGTTGAGGGACTTGGCAGTGAAAGCCAGATCAGCAGAAGAACTCCGGAGATCAAACGAAGAATTTGAAGTGGAGGTGAAGGAGCTAAAGTCTCAGCTGGTGGAAAGTGAGGCCAGGGTTGAAGAACTACGGAGGCAGTGTGCCGAGATGGCAGAGATCTCCTCAGCCTTGCTGGACACCAAACAGCATCTGCAGGACACCACCGTCAGTAAAGAAGAACTGTCCGCTGCTTTAGGAGCCAAGTCCTGTGAGGTGACTCACATGCAAGAACAGTTTCAAGCCCTCACAGAATTTTCCCAGAAGCAGAGCCAAGATCTAGAGATGGTCACACAACAACTTGATAACCACGAGACGTTGAACAGAACTCTGCAAGGTGATGTGGAGAGACTTGAAGAAGAGAAACAGGGCCTTTGTTCAACAGTTGAAGAGGTTGGAGAAAAGTTACAGCAGGTTCAGTCAGAACATGGTGCTCTTCAGATGCAGTTTGAGACCACCCAAGCCAGTGTGCAACTCAACCAGACGCTTCTTCAGAATGAAAGCACCAAGTGTCAGCAGATGGAAACAAGAAAGGCGGAACTTGAACTGAAAGCCAGTACATTGGAATCAACTGTTGTTGAACTCAAGAATGACATCAGCACTAAGGAAGAAGAACTAGTGCACACTGTTTCATCACTGAAACAGTTACTGGAAGTCAAGCAAGATCAAGACACAAAGATCCAGACTTTGTCTGATGAGGTTGAACAGTTGCAAAAGTCAGAATCCACAAAAGAGCTTGCCATTCAGAACTTGTCAGAGGAGCTGGAGAAGCTTCAAGCAAGTCACACAGAAATGCAAACAAGACAGCATGAAAGTGATGTCAGCAAAGAATCTGACATGCACAACTTGACAGAACAGCTGAGCCAAGAACGACTCAAAATGAAGACCAGGTTGGAAGAATTGGAGATGAATGTAGAGAACCTGAAACTACAACTCCAGCAGTCTGTGGACTCCAGTGTTGTTCTGGCTTCAGAAAATACCAGAATCAAGGATGATCTCCAAACAGCGACTAAAGAGGCCTCTGTTCTTCAAGAACAAGTAACTAAACTGGAAGAAGTCTGCACCAGACAACGAGAGAGAATGACAGAGATGGATCGTCAGCTCAAATCAGGCCATCATCATGTGGAATCCGTTCAGGGAGAACTGGGCGAGGCCATAGCAGAACTCACACGCAAAGGAGCGGAACTGCATCAAGTGAAAGATCAACTGGAAACAGCGCAGAAAGAGAGAAGTGACAGTTCAAAGACTGTGGAAGAAATGCAAATGAAAGTGAGGTACCTCCAAGAAACTGCAGACAGACTGAAAGATGAAAAACAGATGAATGACCAAACATTAACATCAAATTTGGAGAGAGTCAACACTGCATTGTTTGAAGAAAGAACCAAGGCTGGAAAAACACAGAAGGAAATGAGGGAGCTGAAGAACTCAATTCAGGCAGTCCGTGGCAAGTTCCAGAAGATGAGAGAAGAAAAAAGGCAGTTGGAAGATGGCTTCGGCATCAGAGTCAATTCTGCGAAATCAGAAGTGAACGAAGTCAGAAACACTGTAAAGGAGGTTCAGTCAGCAGCATCTCTCAGTCACTCTGCCATGGACCAGCTGCTTGCTGACTGGGAAACTTCCAAAATAGAAAGAGAACACTCCAAGCAAACTTTGCTCAAACTGAAGGCAGACGTAGAACATCTTCAGAGTAAGGAGGACATAGATGCAGACCTGTCAGCATTGAAGATGGAGCTTGGAAGCAGCAAGAAGGCCTTGAAGTCACTCCAGCTCAGCATAAATCACTTGGACAATTCCCCCATGATGCAGGCCACAGACACAGGGGAGTTGTCTCTTCAGCTGGCAGCAATCAGGATGGAAAGAGAGAAGCTTAGTGAACAGATTTCAGAGGCTGGGACTACCTTCAGTTCTGTCAGATCCTCTGTTGGTGAGGTTTCTCAGCTGATCACAGAGGAAAAGCAGCAAGTAGCTCAAAAGATGGCTCATGTGGAAGACCTGATGAAGGCACAAACGGAAATCCTTGCTCAGGTCAAATCAGCAGATTCCAAAATACACTCAGTCAGGGAGAAGGCTGAAGCCATGGCAGCAAGTATAGAGCAGTGCTCCAGTACCACTTGTGATTTTGAACAGCAGCTGTCTGTGTTGAATGAAGCAAGTCTAGACAACAGTGCTCTTCAAGAGGAGATAAAAACTCTGACAGAGCAGACAGCCGTGCTGTTGGAAGAGAAAGATGCCTTGCTCATGCAGGTAGCAGAAACCAAAGAATCAAACAATGTCCTCAGACAGCGAGTCCATGGATTGACAGAGGAGCTTGGAAAAAGACAGGAGGATGCTGTGAGGGAAGAGTTTCTTGCTTCAGACATTGAGAAACTGCAATCAGAACAAGGGTCTTTGATGACCCAGTTTGAAGAGCTGCAGGGATCCTCACAAGCCAAGTCAGCAGAACATGAAAACCTCCTTCAGCAGTTTGAAAACCTGAAAAATCAGTGTGAAAGTTTGGAAATGGAAAATGCCAAGTACGCAGAGCAGTGCACAGAAGTAAGAAAACAGCTAGAAGATAGAGACAAACAGTGCCAGAGCATGCAGGAGAGTTTGCAGGCGTCACAAAATGAGATGATGGAGAAGACCTTCCTCGCTCTAGAGAGGGAGTCTCAGCTGGAAATTTTGATGGAAGAGTTTGAAGCTGTGCAGGATCAGTACCTTGCCTCCGATCACAAGAACAAGTATCTGTCCAAACTGTACAAGAAAGCGCTAAGAGAAGGAGATAGCACAGCAGCAAATACAGAGTCACTTCTTTTGGAAACCATTCGTTCTTTAGACTCCATGGTCAGCGGTCTAGGACAGCTGATCGTTGTTGCAAGCAGTACTGGAGAAAGCCCGCCTGAAAACCAGTCTGAAATTGAAACGGAAGTAGCAGCTTCCATGCCCACAGAGACTGCTGTTGAGAAGCATCTGATAAAGGATGACCTGAAAGCATCTTTGGAAACTCTTCAGACCGAGCAGTCAGAGAAACTGACATTGCTCTCAGACAGTGTGCACAGAGCTGTTCAAGACAAGCTGTTCTTGGAAAAGGAGAACGTGAAGCTGATGAAGCTCATGGAAGACACAGTGGAAGCCAAAGCCACGACCGATGGACAGTTGGAAGATACTCAGTCTGTTTGTGCTGCACTTCAGAATGAAATTGTCAGCCTGAGTCAAGAACTGAATGAAATGAAAGGCCTTCTCATGGATGAACAAAGTCAACTTGAGAAGGTGGAAAAGGTGAAACATAATTTTGAAAAAGAAATTCAGCACTTCCAGTCTTCCCTGACATCCATACAAGACGAGCGACAACAGCTGCAGAAAGATAATGAGCAACTGTACAGCAAGTTGGTGGACTTCCAAGCAAACACCGAGGAGGAGAGAGACTTCCATCTGCTGCAAATAAAAAATCTGGAAGACGAAATTGCGGACCTTCAAGAAAAGGCAGAGAAGGCTGCAGTGGACAGGAGTCGGCTTCTCCAGGAAAAAGCTGCCCTCGATCAGCAGAAGGCAGAACTGCAGACGGCTTTGGACAGCAAGCAAGCAGAGAGTGCAAGATCAGCTTCTAAGGAGAATGATTTGGCAGAAATGCAGAGTATTGCCGAGGTTCAAGAAAGACAACTTTCTGAAGCCAAGGAAGAAACACAGATGCTGAGAATCCAGTTGGAAATGGTTCAAGACGAATGGCTCGTGCGTTGTGAACATCATACAGCATTGAACACAATCTACATTAAAACCTCACACAACCTGAGGACCAGTCAGAAACAAACACAACAGCTTGTCCAAAGCATGAGTGCGAGCAAATCAGAAGTAGAAGACCTGTCAGCTGCAGTGAGAGACAAAGGTGCCTTGTTAGAGGAAACGAGGACAGAGGTCCAGGATCTGAAGCTGGAACTTGGGCAGAAAAAGGAAGAGCTGCAGGCAAAAGAAAACGAACTGCAAAGTCTGTTTCAGAAACTTTCAGGGCTGCAAGAACACTCATTAGACCTCACTGTTGCAGCTGAGGAGAAAGCTGATGAATTAAAGAATACAGAAGACAAGCTGGAAGAAGCTTTGCAGAAAGTGCTTGAGCTGAGCAGTGAGAGAGACAAACTGGAAGATGAACTGATGGACACTCGGTCTCAACTGCAGCATGTCACTGCCCATTCTGATGAACAGGAACACCTCATGCAGGCCTTGGAGGTAGAGGCTCATGAGTGGAAGCAGAAATTTGAAGAGGCGAAGGAGAACCTGGTGCACTCAAAGTCCCAACTTGAGAACACTGTTGCCGATTCACAAGATCTGCAACTTCACGTTCAGTCACTGGAAGAAAAGATGCGCAGAGACATGGATATGGTTGATGAGCAGAAGAAAGAAATAGAACATTACAGGATCAGGAATGAGAAGGCCATTCGCCTTGAAGAAGACATGGAAAGTCTGAGAAATGAATTGGAGCAATCTCGGAAACAGTCTGATACTCTGACAGCAGAAGTTGATGAACTAGGGCGTAAGTTGAAAGCTTCTGAAGGACAGATTTCAGATCTGGAACATGCCATTGAAGAAAAAGTATCATCTTCAGAAGAAATGACTGCCCAGGCCATGAGTTTGAGTAAGACAAAGGCGGAACTTGAAGCTTGCTTGCAGACTGCCCATGAACAGGTAATTGCATTGAAGAGTGAGCTTGAGTCTAGAGAGGAAGTGATTTTAGAAAAGACATTAGAAAATGACGTGTTAAGAGACCAGATAAATGTAATGGGTGTTCAGTGTTCGAGGGAGGTGCAGAGTGGGGATGATAAGAGTGCAGGTTTGGAGAGGGAGGTGGACGATTCAGAGACGAGGGTGTTGACACCGTGTGTGGATGGCCAGGTCCATGCTGGGGCTTCGCAAGATGGACTCACGGCACAAGAGGCTTCCCAGACATCAGTCCCTCAAGAGGAGGCTTCTGCACAGACAGGAGAGACAGCATCCCACATCACTGCACTGGAAGAGCAGCTGAAGGCGGCTCAAGAGGAGTGCCTTCATCTCTCCTCTTCACTGCAAGAGGCCCAGGACCAAGTGAAGACCTTCCAGTCTGAAAAGGCAAGCCTGGAGGCAACTCTGAAGAAGAAAGAAAAGATTATGCAAGGAATGAACTTGAAACAAAAGAAAATAGCAGCCAGGGGGAAGCAGATGCAGGCAGAGAAGTCCAGAGAAGCGACCACTCATCCATCAGAAGTGACTGGAGCTGCAGAAACAGAACCTGCTCCAGTGGTAGAGGAGATGACACAATCTGCAGCAGAAGAACTATCGTCATCTGTGTTGGATGAGAACTCCAACTTGGGTCATGGTCATGTCTCTGTGGAGGACCAAGGCCCAGAGGAACAGACTGATCACGTGCGGCAGCTTCTCAAAGAAAAGCAGTACCTGACCATTGAGCGGGACATGATGAAGGAGCTATGCAGTGAGAAAGACGGGGAGATAGTGCAGCTCCAGACCAAGTTCTACGATGCAGAGTTCCACTGGAAAGAGGTGGTGTCCAAAAGAGACCGGGTGATTGCAGAGTTACGACAGAAGTCCCATGGGCAGGAAGATGACTCTCACGTCTTGATGGATGACAAGATTGCCCTGGAAAACGATCTAGAGGAAAAGGCAACAGAAATGAGGTCCATTTCAGAAGAGTTAGAGGATAGCCGGAAAGAGTTTGCAGCCGAACAGGAAAGAGTAACAGAACTGACCGAAGACCTGGAACGCCTTCATAGTGAGCGTTCCATCCTGCTGCAGCAAGTGGAAGATTACACAAATTACTGTGCACAGCTTCAAGACTCCTTGGCATTTCTGCAGCAAGAAGTCGATGCACAAAAACAGAACAATCAAGAAGCACAGTCAGCACCCCAGGCAGATGGTCGGGGTGGGTTAGAAAGAGAAAACCAGCGTCTCACTTTGGAAGTCAGAAATCTTCAAGCTCAAAGGGACTCTTTAGAACAGAACATTGACAAGCTGGAAGCAGAGAGACAGGACAGAAGTGAGCACATGGACACTTTGGCTGCCAAGTGTTGCGACCTGGAAGAAAGTTTGCAGCAGAAGACTGAAGAAGTTGAGCAGCTGAAGATAATTATGGCAGAAAAGGATCAGCAGAACCAGGTGATGGAATCCGTCATGAAAAGCATGATCCAGGAGAAAGAGGACAGTCAGGCATCGGCCACAGCACTGGCAGTTGAGGTGGAGTCCTTGACAACTGAAAATTCTACTTTGAATGCTCAAGTTTCCGATCTGCACAAATTTGTAAAGAAGAAGGAAGCCAGGCTTGCAGCTGTTAACAAGCAGCTGAAAGAAAAGACCAAAATTCCAGCAGATAGCGGCAGTATGTCAGAAACTGATTCCTCCCTGTTCGGCTCCCAGCACTTGATAAGCAGCAGTGAGACCCTGTCCATGTCCATGAATGAGGAACACTTCCCAAGGGTTGAGGAGGAAACGATGACAGCCTCTGCTTCTGGTGAACTGGATTCAAAACCCCCATCTTCAGAAGGCTCACAACTGCAAACAGAAGGATTCCATGTTGAACTTCTGAATCGAGAAAAGCAGTTGTTGTCAGTCCAGGCTGAATTGGACTCTACCAAGAAGCAGATGAAGAAGAAAGATGCCAGGATCCTGGCTTTGACAAGAAAGCTGAAGAGTGCAGAACAGGCATCCTCTGAGCCTTCAACACCCAAAGCCTCAATGAGCGACTCGAGTCAGACTGATGACACACCCCGAGCTACCCCAAGCCAGTCTTTCACTAACGTTGGTGGTGATGACCTGCAAGAACTGATGAGAGATCGGGACAGGCTTGAAATGTGCTTGAGGAACGTGGAAGACTCCTTGCAGAGGGCAGAAGAGAGGAATGATGTAGTGGAGCTGGATCTGGAGGAGTGTGACGTACGATTGCAGAGGGTAGACAGAGACAGAAAGCAGTTGGAGGGTGACCTGCTGGATGTCCAGTCTATAGTGTACCAGCGCCCCAGAAGTCAGTTCATGCATCTGGTAAACATCACGGACACCAAAGCCAGAATTCACCAGTTGATGGCTGAGCGAACGTCTGTTGGTAGCCACTTCAACGAAGCTCAACAGCACCTTCAAGATCTGCAGTGGGAAAGAGACAACCTGCGAGGCCACTTGGCAAAGGCTGAAGACTTCATTCAGTACTTGCAGACAGAAAAACAAGCCTTGGAAGAAAAGTTGCAAGTTCCACTCCAGGATCAAGAGGTGCAAGCTGACCAGCCTCAGGCTTTGCCAGAGATACGGGTATCTAGCCATGACCTGCAGCAGGATCCAGAACTCCAGGAACAGCTGGTCCATGCACAGCAGGCCCTTGAGCAATCTCAGTCTGAAAACATGAGTCTTAAGCAACATCTCCAGGCTCTGCTCTCACAGCAGCTCATCTCTTCAGAGAAGCAACATGCAGTGGAGGAACAAGTACAGGAAGAGCACACACCTCAAGAATTCCAACAGGAAGAAGATACGGGCGAACGGGAGTCCAGGTTCGAAGAGTTGCAGAACAAACTGAAGATCTCATCAGAACAGTTAGCATCATTAACCCTGAAACTGGAGCAGTCAGAAAAGGAAAAGGAAATTCTGGAAAGCCGTCTTGACGAGGTTCGCCAGGATCTTGCTGAGGCGGACAACTACTACCAGAATCTTCACAAAGACCTCACTGATCAGTGCCAGCAACTGGAAGAGCATGCAGCAGAAATTCGCCAAGAAAACAGTACACTTGTTTCTCATAAGTCTGCTGTGGAACAAGAAATGACAAAGATGACCAACAGTCTTGCCACGCTTGAAGAAACTGTAAGAAAAGCAGTCCATGAAAAAGAACTGGCAGAAAAACAAGCCTCTGCCTTGGAGAAGGATGTGGATTATCAGCAAACCAGAGCAGAAAAGCTTTTGAAACTCCTGCGTGAAAAAGACTCCTCGGAAGCCTCAAATGAGGAAAAATGCATGTCTTTGACAGATGCTGTGAGACAGCTCCAGTCACAGGTGGAAAGTCTTGAGAATGAGAAGGAGTCTCTTCACTGCACTGTCAGCTCACTGCAGGAACTGGAAGCGAGGACCAGAGAGGAAATTGCGGCATACCAGTCTCAGTGTGAGTCCTTGACCCAAGAGTCCAGCAGCAAAGGGGAGAGGATTTATCTTCTGGAGGAGCAAGTCGGCATATTGGAGCAAACCATGGTATCAAGAAATGAAGACTTCATACAGCTAGAGCAGATGCTGTCTAATTTGAAAAAGGAGCTTTGGATGAAAACAGAACTAGCCGAAAACTCTCAGGCTGATTTAGCCATGGTTGTCAAAGAAAATGCTCATCTTAAAGAACAGCTTGCAGGCAGTAGCGACCAACAGTCAGATGTACAGAAACAGATGTCTGCTGCGACAGTGGCCAGAGAAGAATTAACGGACTCTGTTGAGAAACTGACTGCCCAGTGTCAGCAGGACCAGAGTCAGATTTCCAGCCTAGAACAGCAGCTGGTGACTTTGGCTGACCAGTACAGGCAGGAGACAGAGGTGAGGCAGAGCCTAGAACAGCAGTTGGGGACTTTGTCTGACCAGTATAGGCAGGAGACTGAGGTGAGGCAGAGCCTGGAACAGCAGTTGGGGACTTTGTCTGACCAGTACAGGCAGGAGACAGAGGTGAGGCAGAGCCTGGAACTGCAGGTGAACACAGCTCAGCATCAGCTGGCAGACCTTGACTCCCATAACCAGCAGCACAGTCTCCAGCTAGCAGACACTGTCAAGATGCTGCAGCAGCAGCTGACTGACTCTGCTGAGCAGATCAGACAACACCAAGAAACTGATCAGCAGCTGAAGGACACCATCGCCATGCTGCAGCAGCAACTTGCAGAATCAGCAGAGCAGGTCCAACAGCACCAACATTTCAAGCAACAACTTGAAGGCAGCGTGGGGATCCTGGAACAGGAGCTCGCAGACTCAAAGGAACGCTTGGGGCAAGAGCACCTGGCCAGACAGAAACTTGAAGAGAACATCACAACCCTGGAAACTCAAGCTGCAACTTCAGAGCAGCGGGCAAAAGATTCCTCTTTACTGCAGGAAAAATCAGAAGAAAGGCTAGCTGTTTTTGAACAGGAAGCGCAAACACTCAGAGAAGAAATAGCCACGCTGAGCACCGTTCGATCAGAACTGCAAGTGCATAATACAAGTTTGCAGCAGGAACTTGCAGTAGTAAAGCAGGAGATGAATGTGACGACAGAAAGACTAAGAATGACTGAGTTGTCAGCTTCTCAGAGCGTACCTGTTCAAGCCCAGCACGTCACCCAGGGAGACACAGCCGGTGCACAGGATGCCGACAAAAGCCAGGTGGAGACACTCAACACACAGTTGGCAGAACTGCGGAAGACTGCCAAAAGAAAGGACGCCAAAGTGATGTCTTTAACCAAGCAGCTAGAAAAGAGCAAGCAAGAAATATCGGATTTGTCACAACAGCTTAAAGACGCTAGAGAAGAGCTAGGTGCGAAACAAACACAAGAAGTAGCACCAACGACACAACATGATACATTCGACAACAGCACATCCATCACAGAATACTTCACCCCAGTCCAAACCCCAACCCTAGGAGCACAGTTTTCAACACCCACACCACACTCACAAACACTGCCAGTCTTGGAGGACACCTTCCACTCCCAGTCCCCTCTTGGCAGCTGCCAGATGACATCAGCAACAGATTATCCCGACAGACATTCCTCCGATGTTGCCCTAGATCAGCTGAGAGAGCAGTTGACAGAGAAAGAAAGTCACGTAAGATCATCGCGGGACTCTGTACTCTGCTGTATTATTGATCTGAGTTACATATGCTAACAGAGTTGCCAGATTTGTTACCGCTCACTAACACCTCATGATCATCTCACGTGCTCATTTTGTTTTGAACACTGGACAAACCACCATGATTGTGCATGATTTGAATGTTAAAATTATTTCTGTTTTCGTTAATTTTTTGAAGATTTGGAATCATGGTTGTTTGGGCTCAGAAAAAAAAAAATCAGCCTCATCATATCATATCAAATCATTTTTCACATTATTTCTGCATGTTTGCATGCTGTTACATGATTCTAATCAATTTGTCGATTCTCAAATGCAATCTGCTGTGTTCAGGTAATGGTTGATTATCTAGACCTCATCTGCACTAGCAGTTACCAAGCTCAGTTGTCATTTGCTTTGTTTTGTTGTCATGAATTTTCATGTTCAGTTCAAAACCCAGCTTAAGCTCGTTTTTTAGTTGGATGCAGTAATGACCCAGTTAAGCTTGTCATCGTTCAGTATGCTAATGACCAACTTCAGTTGGAAAATAATTTCCTGATATCTGCATTGGTTACAAGTTTCCCCAGTGAGAATGCCAGGGACTCTTTCCTGTACTAAAAAAAAAAAGAAAAAAATCCCTATTTCTGTTGCTCTCTTTTTTTCTGCCTTTTTGTTCTTCTTCTTCTGGTGATCTCTTAATCTTCCTTCCCAGTCCAGCCTTCTGCCTTTTTTTCAAGCAAGTTTTTTTTTTCCTTCTGCAGTCTGTTATGTGTTCTATTACTGTTTAATTCTGGCAAACTAATTACTGTTTAATTCTGGCAAACTGATTACTGTTTAATTCTGGCAAACTAGCTAGTTTTATTGCAAACACTGAGATGAGCACTCATAAATGTCCATTCTACAGAGTTATTTGTATATATATATGGCCTTTTGAGTATTTTACATTAGTTTGAACTTTTTTTCCCCTCTTAATTTGTTTTTTAACACTTTTTTCTTATCTTGGGGTGATAAATTGGGCAGAAGAAAAGCTGATGACTTCAGCAAGGCTTAAGTCTTATTTGCGGGCTGACGATATTAGATGTTGCAGAGTACTGAGATATGTTTTGGAGAAGATTGATATATTTTGACTTTCCGTTAGATTGATATATTTTGACTCTCCGTTTTGACATATCAGCCCAGACATGGCCGTAGCAGTTGGTTGGGCTCTAGTGTTGAGTTCATCCCCTGGACACATTACTCTTGATTACTGATTCAGTTTCGGTTCATCTTCATTCGCAGTTATTTATGACCCAGTTCATTTGTAGTTGAGTGCACTAGTAACCCATTCTTTGTTCATCTTCAGTTGAATGCCCCAGCGACCCATTTCATGTTCATCTTTAGTTGAATGCACCAGCTATCCATTTTATGTTCATGTTTTGTTGAACACACTAGAGACCCAGCTTAAGTTCGTCTTTACTTGACTCGCTGGTACCCCACTTTGTGTTGCCCTTAATAGTGACCCATTTTATGTTGGTCTTCAGTTGGACACATTCGCGACCTGGTTTAAAATTCCTCTTCATTAATTAAGACCACCTTGCCACCCAGTTAAGTTCATAGTTCATCTGTAGTTGAACGCACATGTGACCCAGGTGAACACAATCACTAGTGACTCCATTCATGTTTTTTTCTATAGTTGGGTGCATTGATGGAGTAGTGACCCAATTTGCTTTCCTCTCTGAGTGGACACACAAGTGGTCCAGTTCAAGTCCTTGCGACAAACATATTTGTGTTTCAGTTTAGGTTCGTCTTCAGACTTAACTCATTTTGACTCTGTGATGACCCATTTCATCTTCATTTCAATGTACATGACATGTGATCCCCCATTCACTGTTCAGGCATGTTAGTGACCCAGTATAGTGGGAAGTACCAGTACTCACTAAGTTCATTTTATAAATTCTATTCAGCATAGTAGAAACACTTCATCTCAGTGCAGTATTGACCTGTTTATAGTGCATCTATAGTCAGGAACCGAACCGAACCGAACCGATTGGCCCCAAGTTTCTATTTTTTGTCAGTAGACTTAGATTAAAATGGGGAAACTTTACCAGAAACTGGATCTGTTATGAGAAGAAGAAGAAAAAAGATGGTGGCTGGGTTGAGAACTTGAGTGTAATGCAGATTCATTAAAAAAAAAAATATTCATTGAAGGCAATGCAGAGTGTTTGAAAATGTTTTGAACATTTTTATTTGGCAACAAATCAAAGCAAGTCGCTAACTGCTGCTTTGTAACCTTACTTTAGAAAAATAGTGGTACACTATAGTAGTGGTTTTATAGTTTTTCCCTCTCAATGACCTAAAACTAGTGAGAGTTCAGCTTGTTAACATGTGTACTGAGCTTGATTTTGCAAATATTTGATGGATGAACAGTGAAATTAAGATTTAGGTGCAAATAGCTTTGTTCAGCCATTTGGTAATGAGGTTAAAAATATATATGATATAAAGGAATTATTTCGGGAATGATTAAATTCTCCTTTTAAATGTTTCTTTGAGGACGGGAGTGGGGGTACCTTTTCAGAATCAGTGACTGTATTTTGTTTGTTTGTTTGGGGGAGGGGGTGGTGGTTATCTTTTCATAATCAGAGACTAACTTATTATAGTTCTGTGCCGCATTGACATGTAACTGTGAGAGGACGATGACACCTAATGGGTGGGGAAGGAAAGAGGAGAGGTAACTTTTGACAAATGAAAAATATATCGGAATAATCAGATGTGAGTGCAATGGGAAAAGGAAGATGGAGATGGGAAGTGGATGACAATCTCTTTTGTAGTGAGTACAGGGTCTTATGTTGAATTGAATCCATGCTCATTGCCAAAGCATTTTGATACTGAGACATTTAGTGACTTGCATGTGATGAAACTTTTTGAAAGATATACCTATTTAGTCATGAAATTGATGAATATTCCAAGCTGAAATATTCCTGACATGTCATATTTGAAAAGTGCCAAAAAGTTGAAGAGAGAAAAGGAGGAAGTTAAACTGCAGTTATCCTCATGTTTTCTTAAGACAGGTGTTAAATTTGCCAGCTAGTCCAGTTGCCTTTATTATTAATATATTACGATGCTTTGCAGACTCATGAACAGTATTTAATGTGGATTGTGGCTTGGAACTTTTGTGCCTTAGGGGCTTTAGTTTGGAGCGGGCGTTTAAACCTGGTAGCCATTACTATCGTGTGATACTGCTCACTGCTCATTTAGTCAGAAATGCATTTCTGATCTTCCTCAGTATCCATTCATGTATTATATGATATATTTTTGGTACCAATATGTTTATACTAATACAGTATTTTATAACTGCTGAGTAAAAAAGAAATTGAACTGAAAAATACTTTCCTGCAGTCTTGTGGTCATTCTCACCAGCTGTCAACTCAAGTTGTATTCAGCCAGTTTGAATTAGGGAGGGAAACAAGAATCGTCCCAGCACTTTTAATTTTATATATGTTTTTATCGTTTTTGAGTGAACTTAGAATAAAATTAAATAATTCTGGCAGGTGCTGTGTGTGCTTCAGGAGGGTAGGAGGCTAGTGACAGAAAACCGTCAGTTGTAAGGGACAGTACTGTTTTGCTCTGGGCTCATCAGACTTAAAACTATGGCTATATCACCACAGAGACGAGTACAGAGAATACCCTCAACACATGTCTTGTGCTGATTCTTATTTTCACTGGAGATCTTTGACACAAAAAGGGCTCTTTCCCGGTTATGAGTAGTTCTTATATGTGTTGAGGAGATTCTCTGCAGTTTTGATCCAGCCAGACACAAGTCTGACAAGCCGCATAGAGCGAACAATACTGTCACATGCTGTTGGTTCTACACGCTAACTAACCTCCTGCCTCACGCAGAAGCTAAATTGAAGCCGAGATAAAATTATTACATCATAAATCTATTCTTAAACAATGAAACAAGCAACTCGAAACATCCCCCAGCCAGGATTAGCTCTTTTGGTTTTTACTCTCACATTGAAGCTGGCTGAAAAACTTCTGCGATGGCGTTAGTTGGGGAGAGTGACCCACAAGAAGACTACAGGAATGCGTATTTGTCTATTTAAAAGAGCATAATCAGTTATCCCTTTGATTTTCATAATGTAAAATTGAGCGTATTTGCATGAGCATATCGCAAGCCTGTGTTATGGGGATTTTTTAATTTTTTATTATCTAATAAT
>JAVDPJ010011107.1:0-14064 GCA_034780015.1 Urosalpinx cinerea
TCAGTTGAAAACCTTTTTTTCAAGTGTTACCTAGATGAATTGGAGTTTTCCCGTGAACTTACTCTTGATTTTTGTATTCCATAATATTATTATGCACCTATTTTTTTTTATTTGTGTTTACAAGTTTTCCAAGAGTTAACAGAAAAACTAGTACTGTAGTAGTATAACGTGTATTGATCATAATCATCAAATCTGCCTCAATGAAAAAGAGAGAAAGAAGATGGGGAGACTGCACATATTATAAGATGGAGAATCTCATTTTATGGACTATGTCCCCAGAGTATGAAATATTCAGAGGTCATGAAGGAATTTTATTTTTTTTTTTTTTTTTTTTTTTTTTTTTTTTTTTTTTTTTTTTTTCATTGTTTGTTTGTTTTTTTCAGGCTGCATCTCTTGCTCTACATCAGTACCCTGTGCTCAACTCTTCTCTGGATGACAAGTGTGAGAATGTCACATACAAGGTTGGTGAGAGTTTTGAGCTGCAAAACGTATCTTAAAACTGTAGTCTAACTACAGTGTAGACCCTTTGAATGAATTAGACAATGAAGATTGCATATTCTTTGTATATGTCTTAATTTCTGTCTTGTATATTCTTTGTTTAAGTTTTAATTTCTCATCATCCCCTCTCTCTTTCTCCTACCTCTCCTCCATTTCTCTCCACCCCTCTCCCCCTCCTCTCTCTCTTTTTCTCTTTCTCCAGTTGTAGTGGAAATTTTTTTTGGTAATAAACTTTTTTACTCTTTAATTATAAAGCAGTTATAGACATGAATGTCGTAATATTAAACTGATGCCTTCTACATAATGATGTACTTATGCGTACACACTCATACATAAAAGATAAACAAAGACATACAGTAGGAGACCTAGACAGACGGACAAATGGGCAGAAAGAAATACAGAGATACAAACAACCATATTACTGTGCCATGAGGTTATACTGAAAGTTTAGGTTAAAGAATTTTGGCAATGTAGTGAGTCTACCAAATACTCAATTGTCATTATTAACAAATTAAGATTTTTTTAAAGTCACTAAATGTGCACAATCGTTTTCAGTTATTCCATACAACGGGCGCGATAGCCAAGTGGATAAAGTGTCGGACTTCTAATCCTGATGGTCCTGAAGTCGTGAGTTAGTATCCCGGCAGCACCTGGTGAAATAAGTGTGGTGATTTTTACTATTTCCCAAGGTCAACTTATGTGCAGGCCTGTTAGAGGCTTATTTTCCTTTGTTTGTACATGCATGCAGAAGATCAAGTACGCACGTTATTAAAGATCCCATAATCCATGTCAGTGTTCGGTGGGTTGCAGAAACACGAAAATAGCCAGCATGCACCTGAGGCTTGATGCAGCGCATTGAGTTATGCAGTTGGTCAATCATCTGCTTAGCACGTGTGGTGTAGTATATATGGAATATTCCGAACACTGTGACACCTCCTTGGGAAAAATTTGAAATCCATTTATACTTTCACTCCAAAAACGGACATCTTTGGTATCCTGTTTTTCAGGCCTCACATAATATTGGTGTTGATTTCAGGCCTCACATAATATTGGTGTTGATTTCAGGCCTCACATAATATCGGTGTTGATTTCAGGCCTCACATAATATCGGTGTTGATTTCAGGCCTCACATAATATCGGTGTAGCCATGGACACCCCAGACGGGCTGCTGGTGCCCAACGTAAAGAACGTCCAGTCGCTGAGCGTGTTTGAAATCGCCTCCGAGTTGACGCGTCTACAAGCGCTGGGGTCTGCCGGCAAGCTGGGCACGGCCGACCTGACTGGGGGCACTTTCTCCCTCTCCAACATCGGATCGGTGAGTTACCCGCCTGAATGGAATGTTGCTGTTTGTTTGCTTATTGTTTTTTTGTTTTTTTTGTTGCCATATCCTTTGTGACATGCCACAGAATCAGAGGCAATTGTATTCTTATAATTGCATGATGATGAATGATAATGGGGTGATAGCGATGATACTATGGAGGTCCATTTAGGCTTGAGACTATGTGACAGGGCTATACTCCACGTTTCCTTTTATAATATATCCCAGTGTCAACCAGGCCTGAGAGATACAAACACATGTACTGTTGGTTAGGCAATATAAACAACACATCTATTAAGTGGATGAATCTCGACTGTGTGGTCCCAGTCTTCCCTTTGAGCCCATGGCATGCTCACTCTGGGTTGGATTCAGGGCCTGAAAAAACCTGCCTCAATGAGATTCAAACCCACGACCTTCCAGCCGGTAGTCCAACTTGCTAACCACTACGCCAAGGTGGCTGGCTTGAATGGAATGGATTGTCAAGAGTATTGCCAATCTTCCCACTTTTGGTGTATTTTATTATGCTCAAATGTACTTTACGCTGACCTTAAAAAAATTCCACTTATGGTAAAAAAAGAAAAAATGTGCATTGAATCACACAAATGGGCACTGCCAACATCTGTGCTTTTAGCCACAGAGCATTTCTGGCTGCTGTATGTATAGGCACGAAGCAAAGACTTGACTTCCATTTTGTATCATTTGTCACCATCTTGATAACCACAAAACAAATGTTGGAACAGAAATTTCAGTCTGTCTACACAGAGAAAAAACATAAAGTGCCATGCTTAGTGCACAGTGGGGTCTCCTGATTTCAAAATTTCATAGAAAGCATTTTTTATTATGAAAGCCACACAAACTGTACGGCGCTATGAAATCACAAAATTGGTTGCGCTACCCTTTTGTGTCAGGTGCTATATGGGTATGATTATACTCAACTTTGAAAAAATGGCTCTCAAATTTCAGCATCCACAACACCATAACCCAAAACATCACAGGAGTAGAATAGAACAGGGTTGGGTTTTTTTGTTGTTGTTTGATTGTTTCATCTTTACCCAGGTGGTTATTCCTCTAATGCTGCTCATTCTGACTCCAGTATGCATACAACAGCATAGGCACATAGAGCTGATAAAAATCCGGTTTGATTGTGAAACTAGGAGATAGGTCATGAACATGTATGTCACTGCATAGTCTATTAAGACCCTGTTTTCTGTGCCGACTTTGAGGGTTATTTTGATTTTTGATACTTTTTCTTTCCTTCATTAAAGATGGTCTTACAGTGACATCCTGGCTTTTGAACTTGACTGGAACTCATTACTTCACTTTTGAAGAATAAGCTTTTATCCATGATTAAATGCTTGAAGGCAGTCTGGAATGGTTAAAATCAATGCTTGACTTCTTTTAACGGGAGTGAAAGCTCAAGATGCGCATGTACTCATGAGACATGTCTTTGTTGCAGATTGGTGGTACATATGCCCGTCCTGTCATCCTGCCTCCAGAGGTCTTCATAGGAGCCTTAGGGAAAATACAGGTAGGAGGACACCATTTGTTTTTATTAAAGAGATCATTATATTGGATGTCTCAGTTGAAAATAGCAATGCACAATTATTTTGCAGATATGTTCCGTCAATTTATTCTTAACCCTTATTATTCGGGAGACACACCAGTGTGTATCTTACCGTAGGAGTACCTCTCCAAGCATTGCAAAACCCACTTATGCATAAAATGTCACCTTCCTTGTGTGTGTGCGCATGTGCATGGGTGCTTGAGTGAGTATGGGGTGCTTGCATGTATGTTTATGTGAATTTATATCTGATCTTGACAATATCACTGTTGTGTCTTTTAATCATATCATCAGTGCTAAAAAAAAGATGGCACACGTTTTAAAACCCCAGCAAAGCAATATCAATTTCAGTATTTCTAGCATGTTGATTCCTTTATGCAATGCAGCAAAGCAAGACATGTCTGTATTTCTAGTATGTTTATTCTATACAGCAAAGCAAAACATATCACTGTTTCTAGCATGCTGATTCCTTTGCTCACTGCAGCAAAGCAATACTGATATCAATATATTAAACATGTCGATTCATTTACTCATTACAGGTCCTTCCTCGATTCGACGCTAAAGGGGAGGTAACCAGGGCGCACATCATGAATATCAGCTGGACGGCCGATCATCGCGTCATAGATGGAGCCTCTGTCGCTCGTTTCTCCAACCTGTGGAAGTCATTCCTCGAGGATCCCGCTGTATTGATATTAGACTTGAAATGAGAGCATGGAGGTTTGGATGTAGCAAGAAGATAGAATTCTGTACAGCAACAACTGATACCATTAACTTTGCTCATGCTTTTTGGTGGTTTGGGATCACATGATATTGTGTAGAGTTGTGAATGTGCGAGTGCGCGTGTACCATATATCGGAACTATTTACCTGATTTGCGTGGAAATGCTGTGGGATTGGGTTTTAGGTAGGATTTTTTTTTTTTAGGTTGTTGTGAATGTTTCACACAAGTCTTTTAGTTTCCAGACTTTTGCTTGACAATTTCTGTATGGTATGGTACGACATACTTTATTGTCACGGCAAATATTCTCTGTGTGAAATTCAGGCTGCTCTCTCTGAGAAGAGCACGTCTCATCCGAAAGACTAGTATCCCAACCACATCACCTCTGGTCTAGTGGATGGGGGGAAATGCTAGACTATGACCGGGAATCAAATCCGCTACCTTTCAATCTCTAGCTGGTAACACTACCACTAGACCACCCAGTTGTTGCATGGTTTTGAGAAACTGGGAAAATTGGTTAGGAAAGCTAAACTCGATAGCTGCTAGCATATTCAGTCATCACGACTTATATTTTATTTTACTGTTGTCGTAGGGACTTTTTTTGTTTTGCTTTATTGTCTTTTTTGTCTTTTTCATTCTGAATGATTTTAGCAAGCTATTTTGTTATCTTACAGAGTTCAGGTTTAACTTGGCATCAGAAATGCGTAGAGATATCATACACACATACATGTACCCATGCACATGCTTATGTGTGTGTTTGTGACCAATAATGGGCGATATACACACACACACACACACACACACACACATACTCACAAGGTTGGTATGCCAAAGAAAAAATGGGAAGTAGTTATTTGTGGATATTCAGTTTTTCTTTCAGATTCCATTCTGCCCCTCTACTCTGTGAGGGTTTGAGTAGTCCCTGGGTCCTTGCTTCATTTCCTTTTGTGCAGTTCAAAAGTTGATGTGCCCATTAGTGTCGCTAGTCCTTGGGTCCCTGCTCCATTTCCTTTTTGTGCAGTTCAAAAGTTGATGTGCCAATTAGTGTCGCCTAGATAGTTGAACAACGAATCACAGAGTGAAGTCCGGTGTCTGAATTCTAATACACAAATGGGATGTAGATTTTTCTCCATGTCCTCTGCTAGGCTTGATGGTGCGAGTAAAAGCAAGAATAGAAGAAATTTATAATGAATATAAGTGCAAAAATAACATCCCATTTTGAAGATCAAGTTTGGTTTTAGACATTTTTTTTCGTTTGCTTCATGATTTTGGGTTGTTTTTTTTTGTTTTGGAGGGATGGTGGTTCTTTTTCTTTCTTTTTTTTAATTGATATCTTTTTTCTTTTTTTAATTAAGATTAGGCTCAAGTGGAGGATTTGTTGTTAGTTATTTCATGGACATCCCCATTCAGGTGATCACATTCTAAAGGGAAAAACATTTCCGTTCAGAGAAAATTATTTCGCAGTTCCAGATATCTTTGCAGACTTTTCCTCATGTAGACCACACCTTGAAAGTAGGTCTTGTCTTTGGGCGCCTGCATATAGCTATGATCACAGCTTGCTTATGGTTGTTCCTGGCCTATTTGTAGCTGATTCTGTGCAGATGTATCAGTAGTTCGTGTGCTTTTGTGACAGAGTTTGTGAAAAGTGGGCAGATCTAGCTAGTAGTTAATTTCGTGAATATTTTCATAATGCTCAAAATTTAAACCTCAGTTGAATGGTGAGATGGTAAAGGGATTCAATAGAAAATGATAACCGCATGAAGGTATGTATGTGTGCTCTGGTATGAATATTTGTGTGATTTTGTTGTTTGCCTGCACATTAAGTGGTAGAAAAATGAAGTATTATCTTGAAAGTATCGGTGATATTCATGTAAATAGACATCAGAGGCATAAAGGTTGTTATTATATATGCAAAATGTGTATTGATTTTTCTCCTGAAGTAAAGAACGTAACATATGATTTGTTGGAAAGTTGTGAGCTTCATGGGGAATAAATAAGATAACAAACTGAGAACTCGTAGAAACACTGCTCACATAGTCAGAATTTTGATGTAATTAATCTGCTTCTTCAGGACAGCGCAGAGGCTGACTCAGCAGATTTCTCTGTGTGAAACTCGGGCTGCTCTTCCTGAGGAGAGTTTGTCACCATTGTACGGTGCCACGCTTTCTTTTCCTGTCTGCATATGTGTGTTATTTTTTACCTATCAGAGTGGGTTTTCTAAAGATTTTTGCCAGGGGCAACATTCGTATTGCTGTGATTTTTTTTTACATGCACTCTTACACATTGGACCTTGGTTTATTGTTTCATTCAAAAGACTAGCACTCAGACCACACTACTTCTGGTCTAGTGGATGGGGGAAAAGTCTAAACTTCGAATGGGCATTGAGTACATAACCTTTCCATTTCTAGACCAGCACACTGCTGCTAGACCACCAAACCATCCTTTTATCCCTATTCCTAACCTTCATGACAGATTTGTTTATGCCATTTAGATCATGAAAGCCTTTTATCCCTATTCCTAACCTTCACGACAGATTTGTTTATGCCATTTAGATCATGAAAGCATACAGAGTTAGTTAACTTATTCTTCATTTATGAAGTTTTGTCTTGTCTGATAACTTAGTTTCAAGCCCCATAAGCAATGAGGACTGCAGTGACATAGTATGTCTCCATTTCATCTGTAAATTTGGTTGATGCCTCAAGATTCGGATGGAAGAGAATTCTTTCTTTGTTGTCTGAATATGGCTGCCTTATTGCAGCGTTATAAACAGCTATGTACTCCATATTTTGCCCTCAGGGTTAGGTAGGTAGATTTGTTGTGAATTCATGTGGAACACCTGCGTATGAAGAAGATTGATCTGTTGGACAGAATATTATAATATCCCACAAAGGCTGCGGCAAGAGGAGCTGAAATAAATCCTGTCATGTCCAACATATTTTAGACACTGACTGGTAATGGAACCCACGACCCTTCGATCTGTAGGTGGGCACACTAACCACTAGACCACCAAGCTGTTCATTTATTGAATAATCACACTACAAAGTTTCAGGGCTCATGCTGCTAAGGTACTCGCTAGCCCATAAAAAAATGATCACGGTTTCTGGTCACACAGAACAATGGGCGGGCTATCAGTATAAAAATAGCTCCCATGAACGGAGCCAGTGAGGCCAGGACAGGGTCTGTGGTCCTAGGCTGCTCTATGGTTGTGAGGTTAATATTGTATGGTAGTATTTCCATTGTCACAACTCCCAGTGGAAAGAATAGTGGGCATTTTTCTAGGCCAGATCTGCATATGACCTGTGGACATTAGTGGGTAAGCATTGTTGACGACACATCCACGATCACGGATGTTAGTGGGTTGTGTTTACCAGTGTGGTTTGTGTGAATGTGTAATAATAATTATGGTTCTTTCTGTTGTAACTACATTTGTTCAATTTCAGATTATTAGTTGAGGATATTGTCTCACTACAGGTCTTATTAAATGTCCATTTTGGGGGGATTTTTTTGAAGCTATTTGGCGTGTGAAAAACTAGCCAATTTTTTTACTTTAAAAAAAGTACATGCATTCATTGCAAGAAATGATTTGTGTGAGTGATTTTTACCTAAAGCTAATTGGTTAATGTTTGTGAAATGAAAAATATCTGATCACGGTTGTTTGACACTGTATATAATAAGCAGAAAATTGGGGTTGGTGCGGCAAAGTTTATCTGCAGTTTTGTCTATTGTATGTGTAGACAGACTGTTGCAGTTTTTTGAGACTGTGTATATGCTTAAAAAAGAGAGAGAGAGAGAGAAAATGTGATTTTGTGCATTGAGATTTTATCTTCAGTTCTGTCCGTCTCAAGTGTGGTAAAGACTATTGCAGTTATTTGAAACTGTGCAGAAAAGCAATAAGTTTGCGAAAAATATATTTGACTGTATCTCAGATGTAACAAAGACTTCTTTAGTTTGATTTTTTTTTGTTTCTTTTAAAAATCCAGTATCAGTTGTTTCTTATTAGTTACTAATATCTTGTTTTTGTTTTTTAAACCTTACACTTATAGACATGCCTACTTGAAATATTTTAACAAGTTTTGTGTCATAGCAGATGTTCAGTAAATGAAATCTGCCCAGAATGTGTCTCCTTAGAAAAAATAAAATGTAGAAAAAAAAGAAGAAATAAATGAAAACATTCCAGAATGTAACTGACAGACTAAAGCTGCATCGTTATGTAAGCCACAACCCCCACATTTTAATTTTTTTTAAATTGTGTAAAAAAAAAAAAAAAAAAAAAGTAAAGCTGAAGCCACTTCAAACCCAAAGATGCTGACACTGGAATGTGCCACCAACATACAGCCAAGTTGGTCACCACTTCACTTAGCTTCAACCATTTTCCTTCTTTTTTGCTTCTTTTCACTGCAAGGATGGATTATTCTAAACTTCTTTCTCGTAAAATTTGGCATTCGTCATGATTTCTAGTGTAAAACTTTTGCTAAAATTTGTATCAACAAGGGTATCGATTCAATTGCCGAAGGTAAGGTACTCCATCTTGCAATGAGGTCACATGAGCAGAAGAGCCAATCTATTTTTTAACATTGAAGAACCAATCAGAAAGTAGGTCGTTGGTAGTAAAAGTAAATAAATAAAAACAGACAAGTTTTTCTTGTGGATTGCGATCAAGAATGGAAGGTGTGTTGATTTCACTTTCAGCAGCGCTTAGAAAGAAAAGCCGCAGCATAAGAAAAGCCGCAAGGGTCAGTTTCAAACAAAACCGTTGCAGCTTGTAGATCATCAATTACAGTAAGCCAAGCATGTTCCTAGCCTGTGTATGGTGAGGGAAAATTCTGAAGAAATCAATTGAAAATTGAATGTTGAACATGAATGCTTGTGGGTACTACATTATACTAAGAAAGAACGTGAGACTTTTTGAAAGAAACTTTCATAAGGTACAGAAGTCCTGGACAAAAATGTTATACAAAAGTAATTGTATGTTTCCATTAGTCAGAAAGGTAAACTTTCTAGTTTCTTATGTAAAATATGGCAATGCAGTTCAGCCATATTAATATGGAAAAGTACTTGTTCTGTTGAATTGAGAATTAAAAAAAAAAAAAAAAAAATTAAATATGCATCATTAATGGGGGTGGCTCTTGCTTGAGACATTGGACTGAAATAAGTCTTTTGAATTCCAGCGAATAAAGGATTTGATCATTTAAAAAAAAAAAAAAAAAAGCACTAGTATGCTTGAAAATGCCTTCATTTATTTTCTTCAGTGTCCCAGCTTTTTTCTATCCCTGTATCCTACCAGGGTGTTGGGTAACCCATTTGACATTTCATAAGTTGAACCTATGCCATAGTTATGGTAAAGTATTACCCAAAGTTGTGAATGTACACCAGTGAGATTATAGAAACTGGAAATTGTCTTTTTTCCTTTGGATTTGTTTTATTTGTAAATGGGAATATTCAGTACTGTAAATTTATGTTTGCAAATATATATGTTTTCTTTGCAGAAAATATATGAAAAAAATAAGAAGATTAAATCTGGTTTCTTGGTATTTCTGTCATGTGGTTAAGATGCCTTGATGCAATGAAAAATGAAATAAGAAATTTTGGCTTGGATAGAAAAGGAAAAGCCAAATGCAGTTCATCTTAGGAGTGAGTGTAACTGAAGATACTCACGCAGATTTGGCTTCTTTTTATTCAACGTACAAAGAGAGCAGAAAGCCCTCTGAAAAACAAAAACAAAACAAAATGTATGCTAATGTTAAAATAAAACACTTATGTTACAATTGATTTTGGATTAGAAATACTTTGGTTTTACCTTAGGCATCATTTAACAGTTGTGTAACAAGAAAAAAACAAAAACAACTTTAGATGAATTTTTGTTTCTCTATTAGGATGAATAGTGGAATGGAGAACACAGTTATATTGTGTGCAAAGGAATCTCTAGTCTGTTATTGTTGGTTTTTCAGTTTGTTGTGAAGAATTGTTCGGTTCTGATAGAGTTCCCATAGTTAGTAGGGCTGTATAATGAAAGTAACTTACCTTTGTTATTGCGGTGATTTTATTAACCTTTATGACTGATACTCCTTACTCTTGACTTGCAGTGTTCTGTAATTTTAGTTTTAGCTCTCACTTTTTTCCCCCTTTCTTTCTTTGTTCTTTGTTTTTTGTTTGTTGTTTTGTGTGTGTGTGGGGTGGGGGGGTTGTTATGTTTTTTGTTTTTAGCTGTCACTGAAGTTTTTTCTCTACTGACTACACATTTTTCTATATCAGCACTGTTCTCTATTACTCTGAATGCTACAGTATTTCTTTGTAGATTTGTTTCACTTTCAGTGTGGATCAGTCCTTGTGTTAAAGGGTGATATGTAATTAACATGGCCTGACGATCTTTTTTGAAGAGGGCGTCTTGTGGGGTTTTGTTTTCGTTTCCTTTTTTTTCTTTTTTTTTTCTTGTTACCTTTTTATTCAAGAAGAAATATTGCATGTTAATGACTGCATTATGAATTTAACGAATCATGTAGAAAGATTTATGTAATTGGAAAATTGTGGTGCAAGTCCTATGCATATGTCTGTAACATGTGGGAGACTGTTTTCTGTGCAAATGTCATTGTTACCAGAACGAAGCAGATGGATTCAGTCTGGACTCGTGACCAGAGCAAAATCAGGGTTATTTGAAAATGCATGAACAGCACAAGTAAGGTTTTCCCCCAGGTGTCACAGCGTTCAGAATATTCCATATACGCCATATCACACCTGTGATGCAGATGCTTGACCAGCTGTATAACCCAACGTGCTGGTCAGACCTTGGGTGATACGAGATATTTTCGTTTTTCCGCAGTCCACCGAACACTGACATGAGTTATGGGATCTTTAACGTGCATACTTGATCTTCTGCATGCATGTATACACAGGTCTTTGGTCTATAGTCTCATCCAAAGGACTTGAGGGGGAATGGAGTCAGAAGAGATGTTAACTCTGGGAAGAATATCCCCGTCAACAGAACGGCTCAGTGGTGGGTGGAACCCACAGCCTTAGGATCAGGAGTCTGACACTGTTCCCATTGAACCATCTGTCCTTATCTGCATGTCTTCAGCGGACTATAACCGCTTCTCCCTGAAGGTCACTTTTTGCATAAATAGCGATCCCTCCTGGAATTTCTGTACTAGAAATTTCCTCTTTTCTATCACTGTTTCTTTTTTTTCTGTCCTGTCTTGCTTTCTGCCTCCCAGTCCATCCACCCCCCTGTAGTTTGTTAAAAAAGATTTCCAGGTATCTGGTAATTGAGCATGACGATTGATGCATGACTGTGTACTGGGATGTGTATAGTGCATTTTTTGCTGTTTATGCTCTTTTTTTTTATATATATATATACACAAGTGTATATACAAGTTTAGAGCATTACAGATAAATATGTTGTGTACATTGAACAATGTGCATTGCTGGGTGCACAATTAGGTAGTTGTTTTTATAATTAGGGTGGGGTTTTTTGTTTTGTTTTAAATTTGCTGCCTCATCTGTGACGTGGCAGTGCTGCTGTTCCTGTGATGCTCGTTCCGACTCCACCAGTCATATCTAGGCTTGTTCTGTTGCAACCTCAGAGCCTGAAGTTACCAGTGTGAGGTTGCCATGGGGCCACCTACCAAAAGAGGCCCTGCACTGCTGCTGGGTCGCTTTGGTGGTATTCATTACTTATGTATTGCAGTGTCAACGAGGCCCAAGACACAGACAACCGCAGTGGATGATGCTCCACTGTGTGGTCCCAGATAGGGGGCAGATAGCTCAATCGGTTGAGTGTTGGACTCATGATCCTAAGGTACCAAGTTTGATCCTGGCTGTCGAGTCTTTCTGTACAGGGACATTTTCCCCCGGAAATAATTTTGGTTCTGACTGCATTACCCCACAAGTCCTTTTGCATGAGACTATATACCGAGGTCCTGTGCATATGCCTGTGCAGAAGATCAAGTATGCGCTTTAAAGATCCCGTAATCCATGTCAGTGTTTGGTGGGTAGTGGAAACACTAAAATACCCAGCATGCACCCGATGATTGCTGCAGCATATTGGGTTATGCAGTCAGTCAAGCATCTATTTGGCAGGTGTCGTGGTTTGTTCCAAACACCTCCTTGGGAAAAACTGAAAAAGCCCATAGCAAGTTCACTCTGACTGTAGGAGTCGGCCAGGACCTGAAAAAAACTGTCTCGGGTAAGATTCAAACCCATAACCTTCCAGCCAAGAACACAATGCACTAAACACTATGCCAGGATGGAAGGCATCATATAGTTTTTGTTGTGTTGGGTTTTCAGGGGTTTTGTTTGTTATTAATCACGTTTTGTTCGATAAGTGAGGTCTCAAAATTGAGGAATTTGGGGCATATCTTAAATTTATTTGCCCCTGTTTTAGTTAGAATGTGCTTAATTTTCTTTTCAACATGTTCTGTACATTTTTGGATGTGTGACATGTATGATGACGGGATTTTTTTTTACATCAACATGATGATAGTAATTAGAATTTTTCTTTGATGAGGTGACAGCCCTGATATGGCCTACAGGGCCGGCTGGGCTATAAACATTGATATAAATCTATCCCTCACAGTACGTTACCTGTGTACAGATTGAGAGATAACCAGCATTACACTGCATCTACTACACAAAATCTGCCCTCTAAAAATCAAATATTTTTGACTGGAATCAAACTGACAGAAAATCATTTCAGAAGACTAGGTAAGTGCATTTTTCATGTAGCTCTTGTGATTTTCTGAAGCAGATTTATGCGTGTAGTCGGGTGGGAAAGGCATTTCAGTTTTAAGAACCGCATGGACGTAACATGGCACAAAGTGACGTAAAGATTACTGAGAGCTAATAAAAAATGAGGCACATACATACTGTCAGTGATAGACATGAAAATCTGAAATCTGATGGACATGTCTCTCTTAGGTTTGGAAAGGTGATGAGATGGGTCATTTGATCAGTTTCATCCATGCCAGGCTAAAACCGTACATCCTCAGTAAGGAAATATAAAAATTAAATCTATTATTTTTTTGTTGTTGCAAATTTCTTTCATGTTTTTAACATATTTAATGAGTTAATTTTGGGGTTTCCAAATGGAAAGTTGAGGAAAAGTGTCCTAGTAATTGCTTGGAGGGTTGTAGTGTGTGCAGTGCACTGTAGTGCTGGTTTTCCCTGTTGGGGTGTTCTCTCTGAAGTCACAGTCCAGGCAGCCTCTATTTTCACCACTTTTATTTCCATGATTAATAATCACACCATTTGCATTTTGTCCTGCACAATGATCCAACTAATCTTAAGGCACAAACATACAATTTTTTGTCTCAAATTGTGCGTCATCTAGTCCCAGTAAGTGAACACACACGCAAACACCCACACAGTCACCACACAGTCACCACACACAGTACGTAAATTTGGAAAAAACAGTTCATAATACAGCATAAAATATAAGCCAATTACATAGCAGTGATAGTAATTTCCATGACTTTTTTTCAAATGTCAAATTACCCCTTTCATGATGCAGCATAAAATATGTCAATTACATAGCAGTGATAGTAATTTCCATGAGTTTTTTTCAAATGTCAAATTACCCCATCTCCTATATGTTGAGGGAATAATGCTATGTTTCAAAATGTACAACATGAAGGGAGTAATGCTATTGATGAAAATGTGACATTAATCTTGGCAAGTTTCATGACTTTGCCACAAAAGAATCTGCCATTTTTGGACTGTTACAAAATACTAAAATGTCAGACTGGTGGTTTTTGCTAATCTAGAATTAGCTCCTACCAGTCCCAGATGCAGTCTGCTGCCTGTGCCTCTGCCCAGGGAATCATCAACATGGTGGCACCATTCATTACTAACCCCTCCTTTCAGCCTTTGTTTCTTTTAGATATTGCCCCCACCTCTGACTGCTCTCCCACTCTCTTCTCTCACCTACCTACATCTCTTCCACTTCCTTCCCACCTCTCTCCCCTGCTCCCAACAACCC
>JAVDPJ010012214.1:0-14062 GCA_034780015.1 Urosalpinx cinerea
TTCCAGACGATAGCAGACGATACTTCCAACCGGAAGTGAGAGCTCAGCGAAGCGGGGGTGGGGTGGGGTGAGGGAGTAACAATCCCGGGCAACGCCGGGTTTACTCGGCTAGTATCTAATAATTGAGCACTTTCATTGATGCATGATTCTGTACTGGGATGTGTTTATATTTTGTTTCGCTGTTTATGCACTTTTTATGTATCTGTATACATGCATATTCATATATATTGTGTATATTGCATAGTATGTACATTGCTGCATGCTCAATTATAGATACATAGATGTATACATATATAGATATTACATGGATAGATACATATGTGTGTGTGTTTGGGTTTTTTTCCAGTTCTCTGTGTGTTATCACACAGGTATAAGGTAATAATAGAAAGCCCATGTTGATTAAGAGCGTGTTCGATGTTGTCATAGGTTATTTAAAGATTGCATCAGCAGAATGTCCTTAATTTTCATGCTCACATTTTTTTCTCGTGTTTTGCTATTCTGACTGACTGCTTTCTTTTTTAAATCCTCTTTGAAAACCCACTTATTCCCCCCTGCATGTCCCCCCAAACTGACCTTGCTCCTGGCAATTCTGCTGTGTGTGTGTCAGTTCTTATTGATGTGTATGGGGTGCATGTGTTTTGTGGGCATATGTCTGTATGTGTCTGTGTTCACTTCTATGTGATTTGAATATTATGACCTGGTTCCTGTTGTTGATTATTGCCTTTCATTGTGAACGCCTAGGGCTTCAGAATCTTAAGGTCAGGCGTACTAAAAGTTTCGTTATTTAAATATATTATTATTGTTTTTGGATGAGTGTCATGGTTGATAATCGGATTTAGTGGAGTTAACATGGTGATGATGATCAGAGTCGTATTTCTTTTAGAGACTTGCTTCATACACAGATTTAACCTAACTCCTGTAAGTGGCCCAAGTCTAATACAACAAACCTAGACGTCTGACTTTTGGGGCAAATGTATATATGCATGGCTTTTTTCTTTATCCTGCCATAAACTAAGGTAAAGGTAGCCATACTCTTGACTTCAAGGAACTTGAAAGTGTTTTTATTCTTTTTGGAAGGGGAGGGGAGCAGGCGAATGGGCATTGGAGGCAGAAAGTTTGAGAGGAAAAACCAACATGACGGGAAAATCTTATTCACGTTTAATTTTTCATTTCTTTTGAAAGATTTTTTTTTTTCAGCAGCATGTTAAAATTGTGTGTGTGTCTTGTACCTGTGCGTGCATGAATATATTTCTAGGTACACAAGTGTGTAGGTGTTTGTTGCATGCATGTACACTAGTGGATGTGTGTGCAGTTGAGCGCCTGTTAATCATCAGACAAATGCTGTCCTTTACAGAACCCCGGCTTTGACTTCAGCGGGGCAACGATGACGGGCAATTACCAGGGCGGGGGTCCGCAGTTTTCACAGTAACAGGACCACTGGAATCCGTCTGCTGCAGCAGGGTCTGTGTGTCTGGGAGGGGTTGTCTCTGGCTGGCTGTGATGATTATCATTCTGTGGAAAAGCTACTCTTTTGTTTTTTCTGAAGAATATTCACATTGTATTGTTATGAAACTCGAGTGTAATGTAAAGAAATATTCTGAAAAATGTTCACACAGTATTATTGTGAAACTTGAGTTTAGAAAGAAAAATAATCAAGTGACAGGCTACCTGTCCATACTGGTCGGTGCATCAAAGGCCTGGTTTGTACATTCTGAATATGTGCTTTGAATCAGTGAAGAGACAGCTTGGTCATTATGTTCGTATTACAGAAATTTGTAATCAGTTCCTCTAAAAAAAAATTGGACAATCCGACTTTGATCTAGTTGTTTTTGTGTGTGTTTTTTTTTTTTAAATCAACATCAAGCCAGGCTGGAATGAATGATTGCTTTGTTACAGAGCGCATAATCTCCTTACTATTTAGGCCTGATTGATGCACTAAAAGGTAACCTTTTCTGCATTTTTAGCTCCTGTCCAAGCCAGATTTAGATATTGCTCAAACATGTCGCAGCTGCTTTTTAGATTTATATAATGAAAGTATAAAGGCATGTTGGCATTAGTGTGCTTTAAAACTTGCATGCTCAGACACAAATCAGGGATGTAAGATTTTAATATCAACATGTGGTTTTGCTTGTGTTGTGTGTCAAGAAACAGGTAATGACTTGAGTGAATGGGAAGTGTATTGGCAAAAAATGTTGGTGTAGGGGAGGAGAGATAATTATAACTAGCTAATTGCAATTAGGCTACTATAATAGCTTAAACTGATTGACTCATTGCCACAGCTCAGTTGATAAAACAGAAATGTTCATAGTGAGAGAAAAAAAGATAACCCATTACTTGTTTTGTTTCATTAGTGATACTGCCATCCTGTTGATTTGGTATCCTAACTTTTCATAAGGATTGAGGATAATTCAGTTGGTATAGGTAGATAAACTTTGTCACGACAGATTTTCTCTACGTGAAATTTGGGCTGTGCTTCCTGGGGAGACATCCATTTTTGACTCACTTTGTGTAACAGTGTGTATGTTTTCATCTGTGTCAGGGAGGGGGGGTGTATCTGTGTGTGTCCATTGTAAACTTAACCATTGCAATTTTCTCAGAAACTACTACATACTTCTGAAGAAACCAAATTTGGCAGATTTATAAATATGAATATTATCTTTCTATATATTTCCATTACAACTATTTGGAACCGCCACAGGCAGAGCCAGTTGACAATTTTTGTATCAAGGGAGATAGGTATTCAATTCCTTCAATCCCAGCTATAGTACTGGGGTTATTTCCCTGTAGGGAATTATACCACATATCAATTGTTCCAAAATGTTACTTTATTTTCCTCAGATTGTAAAACGTTATGGCATCAAAGTGAGTCATTTAAGGCTTTTCCTCTTGTTTTATGTTAAAACTGCTGACCATAGATCTGACAGACTTATCACATAGGAATTCAGGGGCAAGTGACGAATTATAGTGTAGTCTTTACAAGATGCTTTTTGCCTAAGCTCAAGCCCCTGGGAGTCCTGATTAATATAAGTTCAGTAAAACATGGGCATAGTTTACTTAATTTCGAAAAAGTGACTCAATTTGGGGGCTAAGGATGGTTTTGTGTTGTACTGTTGTGTGTGTTCAAAGTCAAAAAGAAACTTATTAATTTCTAATGTACAATGTAGGTATATATTATATTTGACAGATTTGTAATATTACATATTGTCTTGGCTTGCTACGCGATCATTACATGTATGCAAGGAAGTGCCATTGTGTGTGAATGATTCAGATCATATTCATTTTGCTATGTGATCATTACATGTATGCAAGAAAGTGCCACTGTGTGTGAATGATTCAGATCATATTCATTTTGCTATGTGATCATTACATGTATGCAAGAAAGTGCCATTGTGTGTGAATGATTCAGATCATATTCATTATTAATTGTGGTAATGTTTGTTGGTGTTGGAATAAACCCTAAGAGCTTTCACAGTGACTGGAGCATTTCTGTTGCATTGTACATTTTTGTCATGTTTTCAGATAACTATACAAACCATGTGTCCAGACATAATACCAGCATTGTCCATTAATTCCTTTTGCAAAGGGGAACACCATCTGAAGCAATTTTGGACAGACATTCCAGCAAGAAAGGTTTAACCCCAAAAGGTATGGTATGGTATATTATTATACTTTATTGCATGCTGGGTATTTCACGTTTCTGCACCACCCCCCCAGTGGCTGACACGAATTACATAATCTTTAACATGTATGCATGTGTACATGGGACCTGTTTATAGTCTCATTGGAAGGATGTGCGGGGGAATGGAGTCAGAACCTTTGTTAAGTCCAGGGTGAAAATCCCCCTTGACAGCTCAGCAGCAAATCATACACACGACCTCGGGATCACAAGTCTGACGTCAAGCCAACTGAGCTATCCAGAGAGTGCCTAAAAGCTCAAGTACCTTGGAACCATAATCAGTGACAAGGGATTCTGACCAGATATCCCTACAAGAACAAAGTCAGTTGTAGCACCTGCAAAACTCAAAATCATTGAAGGTACAGAATCTTCAAAAAGAAGGAAAATTCCTTCCTTCCTACTGAAGATATTGTACCTTCAATAATTTGTTGTTCCTTCGTACTGAAGGTATTGTACCTTAAATAATGATATCATTCCTTCCTACTGAAGATATTGTACCTTCAATAATTATATCATTCCTTCCTACTGAAGATATTGTACCTTAGATAATTATATCATTCCTTCCTACTGAAGATATTGTACCTTCAATCATTTTTAGTTTTGCAGTTGTTAAATCTTCCGTATAATACGGAACAAAAGACCAAACTCCTGCATGCAACGGTAATTCTCCATCTTTCTGTGGGGGATATACAAGCTTTAGAAATGAGACTTTGTTGTTATATCCTTTACATTTTGTACACCGGTCATATGTCACATGATCAAATCAACAACACAGTCCAAAATAACACTGGTCCAGATGAAAACCTGCTCACAACAGTGATAAAAACAACCTTGGATGGTATGACTGTCACCCCCCAAAAAAAAAAATCAAAGTGGGCTCATCATTCTCCAAAGAACAGTGAAGGGGAGGGAAACAACAGTGAAGAAAAGATGGAATGGAAGTGCAGAGGAATAGGTGGGTCAAGTATTTGCAGAATCCCAACTGGCACGTAACTAAGGGAGAAAAAGGAATAGCCGCTGAACTCCTTGTCTTCACAGTTCCCCCATGCTACCCCTACCCCATGGGTTTATTCCACATAACTCTTTGTTATAAAAATGTCTTTAGTATTTTGCTTTTTAAGCATTTTTGTAATATGTTTTGGCATCTTAAAGATATTTTTTGGTTAGTATTCAGGTTCCCTTTTCTTTTCTTTTTTCAATCCTCTGTGTGACAAATTATGTATCTCATAACTAATTTAGCCAATGTCAGAGGCATATCTCCGATTTATGTGCAAACTCTTCCCATGTGATCTGTTCATTTTCTATTTTTGGATTTTTCTCAATTGTTCTGTGCGTATGACAAAGTTGTTTGATGTGCATATGCGTATATGTATCAGCTTTGTTCCCTAAACGCGATGAGAGTCTTGATATGGTCCCACGTGGTCGGCAGGACTATAAACCTCCATGAATGAATGAGTGAATGAAGTTGCATTATCCTGTCCACATACTGCTCGTACTTTTGACTTTTTGTAGCAGGTATGTTTTTCTCTGGGTACAGAGTGCTGGCCTGACCACTGTATTTAGTGAAAAGACTGTTTAATAAGTGGAGCTGTCTCTATTGACTGCCAGCAGAGGTCCATGAAATATTAAGCGGGTCGCCTTCAGTCATGGACACTCAGCCATTGGTCTTCCTGAGACTCTTCCACCTTTGCCGTGGGCTTTGTCCCCCCCCTGTGGGGATGCCGGGGCTCTTTCAGTATTAACACTATCCCCACCTTCTGGACATTCTGTGCTTGAAATTTCCTCTTTTCTATCACTCTGTTTCCGTCTTGTTTCTTTTCTCTCTGTCATCTCAATCTCCCTGGTTTTTGCCTCCCAGTCCATTCATCTGCCTGTGTTCAAGAAAATCTTGCCCCTTTTTTTTTCTGCAGTCTATGACAAATAGAGTTGTTTCATTAATGGTCTTACATGACACCACTGTCTTATGGTAAGTGCTTGGAGGCTGGACCTCATATGCTTTTTCTCTACTGTAAGGAGGACCTCCTTGCATGGCCTCCGATGCTTTCTTCTTTCTCTTTTTCCTGATTTCTTAGTTTCAGGGCCTCCGTGGGGATGCCAGAGGCTCTTTGAGTATAAATACTATCCCCACCTTCTGGACTTTCTGTGCTAGAAAACTTCCTTTTTTCTGTCACTCTTACTTTCTGCCTTTTCTCTATCACTCTTACTTTCTGCCTTTTCTCTTTTCTATTCTTCCTATTTTTTCTCCCAGTCCATTCTCTTGCCTTTTTTCACAATTTCTTTTTCATGAATTTGATGATTGGGCGGTTTTATGGAAACAGGATTTTCTACTGAGATGTGAGTAGTGTTATTTCGCTATTTAAGCTTTTTATTTTACAGTTGTTTTGGTGTTGTGTACATTTTTTGTTAGTAGTATTCAGGTTCTTTTTTTCCTGTTCTCTCTGTGATAAGTTAGGTACCTCATAACCTAGTGACATAATGTAAATTATAAACCAACATCAGAGGTATGTCTCAGATTTATGTACATACTGTTCTCATATATTTGATTTTCAGTTTTTGGATCTTTCTTAGTACTAGTGTATGTATGACGAGGTGTTTTGATGTGCATACAAGTATATGTGTAAACATAGTTCTAAACTAACGTGGTGACTGCCCCTTATTGTGGGCAGGACTATAAACTCATGAATGAATGAATGTCTTAGTTTCAGGGATCAAAGTTTTTGTATTTTCCATAGACAGTGGCATAGGAAGTGGGTGAGGGAGAGAGTAGTGAGTGCCATCCCTGAAAATCAGGGGGGCCAATAGTATATCTTCTCCCTCCCTCTCATGTTGCTTTATAAATTTGAAATTAAAAAATTGTACAAAATTGTATGTAAATTATATGCATAAGACAAAAGATGATTTTTCCTCCCTTTTCCCTACAATTTTTCTGGTGTTTTTTTCATGCCAAATTCATCGCCAACAAGTATAACTAACCAAACCGTTAAGAGCAGACAACACAAGAACTGTGTACTATCAGAAAAAGTTGTACACTTCTACAAGAGTACTTAACATCACTTTTCTCAACTGTCGCAAAAGTTACAAAAACCTCCTCCGTCCCCAAATTCCTCCCCAGTTTTGGATTTCATTTTTGCCTCCTATGGGTTGAAACTTCCTATGCCACTGATAGTGATGTTATGTCCACTGTGTTTGCAGGGTTCCTCAGTAGGACGTATTGGTGCTGAGGTGTTCCTTCAGTCAGGTGCCCTGTGGTCTCCTGGTTTCTCCACCTTATTCTTTGGCACACGGTAAGTGGAACACACCATTGCATTTTTTGTGACTGGGAGTTTCTCCTTAGGGTGAACCAACATAAATCTCGGTGTACTATGCATGAAATGAGCCTTTATACTGGGAACTGTCTCCCCCTGATGCGCCGGCAGGTTAATAAGTCTGCCGTGGTTTCTGGCTTGTTTAGGCCCTATTATTTATGTAGAAGAAGCCTAACAAATGCTATGTCACTGATATAATAATCTCCAAGCTCCTACTCTGGTCAAATGTCCATCCACTGTATTTACATTCCGTTTTAGCTGAAAACACCAGAGGATTAGCTTCCAAAATAAGGCCTGAAAATACAAAGCCAAAGTACAACTGGAAGTGAGGTCAACCTGTCTTTAGTGCACTATCCATATCAAATTATTGCCAGGAACCAGTATAAGTGCTCATTCATATAACACTACAGATAAGGAATGGACAGCGGGCATATTTCTTTTTTTTTTGGACGCTTTAAGTGGTTTGGATGATGGCTCTACCAAAAGATGAAACCAATCCAGACTGATGCATGATGAACTTGGATTCAAACCATCACCTAGATCATAAGCTCTCAGTTGTCAGAATATCACTCCATAAGAGCATGATTATCTGATCAATACTCCAGTGAAGACTAAGGGATTGATATATCATTAAACAAGCTCTTTTGTGTTTTTTTTGTTTTTGCTGCCTAGTCTTCCATAACGTGCAACCAGTGCTTGTTCCTACACTGCTCATTCCAACTCCACCATCACAGCCACACTGAGGTTTACCTTGTCACAACCTCAGAGTCTGAAGTCCACAGGGAGCTAACAATGTTAGGCTGCCACTGGGCCACCTACCAGAAGAGGCCCTGCACTGCTGTTGGGTCATTTTGGTGGTGTTCAGTGGTACCTTCAGTATGACACTCATTAGACAAGCACTATGCAAAATTAAAAATTGGATTGTTTTTTTCTCTTCCTCTTTGACAACCAAATAGATCAACGCCTAAAACTAACGAGGCAGTAGGCTGAGGAAGACAGCGGGATGCAGTCAAAATATCCTGAGGCAAACCTTCCTTTGATTCTGTGCCATGAATCTTTATTATGATTGAGGATACATACTCTTTTCCCCCATCTCTACTTTGATCTGTTTGGTTATCGAAGATCGAGGAAGATGAAAAATTCCATTTTTATTTTTGCATAGAGCTTGTCAGTTCCTTAAGTCTTCACTGGAGTACTGATCAGATATGCTCTTTTGGAATAATGTTCTGACAACTGAGAGCTTATGATCTAGGTGGTGGTTTGAATCCAAGCTCATGTGTCACTCTGTCTGTATGGATTGGTTTCGTCAGTATGGTGGGGCCATCATCCAAACCACCAGAGCGTCCCAAAATGCCTGTTGTCCATCTTTATCTGTAGTATTTCATGTATAAGTACACTGAGATTTGTGTTGGTTCACCCAAAGGAGAACGCCATGTGCCAAAGAGCACAGTGGAGAAACCAGACCAGGAGACCATGCCTACAGGGCACCAGACTGAAGGAACACCTCACACTTTGTGGGGGGAAAAATAAAGGCTACTGATAAAGTTTTTACACTGTCTGATGTGGTGCATGTGCTTTGTTTGCAATCAGTATTATGTTTTTTTATGTGCTTCCTCACCTGTTCTGTGCTGTTCAGTTTCCCTTCCATCTTTCTGTCTCCCCTTATTGTCTGTCCCCCCTCTGTCCACTTCTCTCCCTGTCCACTTCTCTCCCTGTCCACTTCTCTCCCTGTCCACTTCTCTCCCTGTCCACCTCTTGCTTGCTTTCTATCTATCTCCCCTTCCACATGTATGCCTGTGAACCCTTCTGTACCTGTTATTTTCTACCAATTTTCCCACTTTTCTTTTTACCCTCTGAGTATAAACAGTGCCTGCACCCAGGTTTGATCCCGTGAGCTGAGTTTCTTCAGTAATTGTGACAAGTGTCTTAACCCCCAAGCCACTGAACTCCCCACACAGTACATGATGTTTTTGCCCCTATATAGCTAAACTTGCCAAGCAAACAAAAAAAACTGGACATGGATGTTAGTAGTGTTGTAGTATAATTTTCAGTCATTTTTCCACCTATTTTGACAGACTTCCACCAGGAACTGGCACTTTATAAAAATCTGAAAGGCATTTTATACATTTAGTTTTGGATAGATTGTGTGCATAGGTGGGTGGTTTTTTTAATGTTTGCTTTATGTTATTGCATTTGCATAGGGGTGATTTTATTTTAATGTTTGCTTTATGTTATTGCATTTACATAGGGGGTAATAATGAAACATTTTTCTCGTCTCATCCTATCTTATTTATATTCAGTGATGAAGTTAATAATAAAATGTTCTAAGGTGAAATTCGTGTTTTTGTTCACTTAATAATATATTACGGGGGCAGATAGCTCATTCGGTTCAATGTTGGATTCGTGATCCCCGAGTTCGATCCGCAGTCAAGTTGTTCTGTATAGGGAGGTTTTCCCCCGGAGTTAACATTGGTTCTGACTACATTCCCCTGCAAGTCCTTCAGATGAGACTATATCCAGGTCCTGTGTACATAAGCATGCAGAAAATCAAGTATGCATGTTAAAGATCCCGTAGATGGAACCAGCCTGGCTAACAAGTTGCATCAGTTCTATTTTCTGTTCAAATCTCATTCTGCTGATCATGGGTCTGACAGACTCACAATGTCAGATTATGGGGGGGTAAATAATGAAGTATAATAATAAGAAAAATAACAATAATAATGAAGTATGGTGAAAGTTAACTGCGAACCAATGCAAACCAGTCTTTCACCAAAAAGGCAGACACATCAAAACATAGTTAATTAACAACAAAATTTTATTGCACAACACTGCAGTTTCCCTCTTCACAAAGTGTACACCATTCCAATGATTTTCACAAAGGTAACCCCATAGAGAATGCAAGCTTGTCAATGGAAAAACTGATTTCTTGTCTGATGTGAAAGTCATCAGGCTTGAGGCTTGGAAACATGCAATAAGAGAAAGTATACATTTTTCATAAAGTCCTGTCATTTCTCTAAATTTTCCATGCACCTCTTGAGTTCACAGCTATGCTGTAGATATGAAGACGTGATCAAGATTTTCAGAACGTCGACATAAGAGCAAGGTTAGTTATCTGTGAATGGACCGATTTGCCTGGTTTCACAACAGACAGTAGGGGATCGATACCTCAGATCAGTGCATGTTACTATAAGTGTCAGGAAACCTGTCTATGCATTTCCTCACTACCTATGATGAAGAGCATAAACACGTACACGCATGCTCCACAAACACACACACACACACACAACAAAGGTGGTTTATGCACAGTCGCACATCTAAACATAACTGATTTTGATCTAAATGATTTACCAAGTCAAGAACCTGCTCTCAAAAGTACTGTCATCATCATGATTCATTTATAAACAGTTTTTGTCCTTGTTGAAACCCTGTGGACAAGAAAAACTCCAGTGATGAATGTAGTGTAGTGATCATTGAAGGAGTCGACGACCTGCACCCTCAACTAACGTCCACCATGCTGACTGTGTGTGAAGGGGCACTTCCATCAACCCCTAGGTCTTTGCACTGTCCTTCCGCTTGTTAAAGAACTGAAACAAAAACACAAGTTAGTCTGAAACTGAATCATATATAATTGGTTGGTTAGTTAGGGTTTTATGTCTGCACCCACAAAGTGATATGGCAGACGATGGGGGAATTACCCCAGATGTTCAATTCCTTACTGGTTGTGAAGTATTTGTTTTGAAAAAATCCCAAGCACATAAACACAAAATTGAAGCCACTGAAAAAATCCCACCTCCCAACCTCGAAATCTGCAAGAGGGCAGCAAACGACATATAAGACCCACAAACAGCTGAACTCCTGTCAGTGAATGACCTTCGAGATAGAGGCCAGAAATAAACAGTGTTACTGACTGACCTTGGAGATGGAGGCGAGGGCCGGGGGGAACCTGTCCAGGCGACACAGCTGCCTGGAGATCCAGGTGGGCAGCTTGCTGCTGACGCCGGACCGGGCATACCGCTGGTCGGCCAACACGATCACCGCGTAGTCATCCCGGTGACGGATAGCTCGACCTGGGGCACAGTCAAACACACACAACCGTAATCTTTACCGGATCTCATAGGCAAACAAATACACAGCGCAGACAGGAAAAAAAGGGTAGTGCTGCGCTGTGGTGACATTCTCTCCTCAAGGAAAGCAGTCCACCAAACTTCTACAACCATATCATACCTATTTTAACTACAGGTTCCAATTGAACTTTAACAAACCATTACATGACTTGTGATTGCATTACCATGGCTCAAACTCGAGAGTGTAGTAATGTTCTATTCAGGGCAGTTCAGCTGACTCCATTAAACAACCACTGCCTTCCATTGAACAAAAGACTGCCCTTTAGTTATTATTCAGGTCTACCCTTTGTCTCAATAAACCATACTTTTCACCCATACCACTGGAACGAACATCTGTATTTATAGCAACTTTCACTACCCTAACATGGAAAAAAAAACCAACAACGAAACAAAAGACAATAAATAAAATAAAAACTCAAACAAAATCAAAAGAAACCGGCAGAAATGTACAAGACCACAGTTCCTCGCCGTTTTCCAGAACATGGGCCCAAAACCAGTCTGGTTTCTATACCTGCAAAGCCAAGAGATGTGACACCTGCAAGCACTCCAGTGACTCTGTGGGCCTAAGGAGCCCATGGGATGGACGTTACTGGAAAATAAGGCATCACCTGACCTGCCGGTCCAGCAATGTCATCTACATCATTAGATGCTCGTTATATGAGGACCTATGGTATGTTGGCTCCACGAAGAATCTAGTTTCTGGGCAAACCACAAATCGGATACCAACAGGCATGAAGTGCAGAAGTGTCAGGTGGCAAGACATGTCCAGGAGACGCAGCATCCAGAGGACAAGAACTTGACTTTCATGAGTGTGTGTGTGTGTGTCAGTGTGTGTGTGTGTGTGTTCCACCTACCTTGGTTCACCTTCTTACTCAATATGTGTGGTTCTGCATGTATTTGTGTGTAAGCTTTTTTCTTCTTTTTTTTCCCACATATTGTTGGTTAGAGGGCTTTTGTAGTTAGAGGAGGGGTGGGGGTGTGTGTGAGAGTGTGTAAGTGTGTGGGTGGGTGGGTGGGTGGGTGTACTCCCCATAAATCATATTGCAAATTTTATTATAATTGCTTTTACTATCGTTGTTGTTGTTATTAGTATTATCATTAGCACTGATTTTACTGAAGAGTTACACCTAGTTTTTAGTGAATCTTATCTCGGCCTTCCACCCTTTTCCTTCTCTCCCCTTTACTATTTTACCTCCCCACTGATACTTTTACCTCTTATGTACAATACCGTTACGTCTTGACTTTGCTTAGTCTTTTTTATGTGTGTTGTGCAGCCTGAGGAAGCCCATGTGGGCGAAAGCTTGAGAATAAAATATCTTCGTGGGAGCTTGGACTCACTCGTTTTTCATTCAAGTGTGTGTGTGTGTGTGTGTGTGTCACTGTGTGTGTCACTGTGTGTGTGTCACTGTGTGCGTGTGTGTGTGTGTGCGTGTGTGTGTGTGTGTGTGTGAGCCTGCATGTCTGTGTTTGTGTGTTAGCAGTAATGAGTTTTGAGATGACATGATATGCATATGGAAAGATAATCTCTGACGAGGAACGGAAAACCATCCCAAATCATATACCCTCCCCCCCTTAACAATCAATCAATCAATCAATCAAATTCTTTATTACAGAGTAAGCAACAGATGCTTAGAACAGGGCAAAGAACAGCACTAGGGAAAGATGTGGACTCACTGACCGATGGACTGGTTGACGGCCTTCATACACAGGTTCTCGTAGTGGACTTGACCCGCCTGGCGACCTGCCTTGTCCTTTGGCTGTGGACATACAATGGTCACTGAAGCAAGATTCCTACAGTGGGGCACGACACACTGGAACCTTTGCACTGTTCATATAAATACTGACATGAACATCAATCTGATATTTTTCACTTGGGGTGATCCCACCCCCCCATCGTCTGCCAGATCACTTGGTGGGTGCGGACGTAAAAACCCTAACTATCCAACCAATCTAACAGTTCATGGTTAACAGTTATTGAGTTACAGTTCAACTGCTCTCAATCATAACACTAGCTTGGGTGTATGTTTTAACAGTTATCAGAGCAGTAATAAACCCTCATAGTAAGTATTATTGAGCGAAAGGAAATTTTATCTTGCTTTGTTTTTCAAATTAAAAAGAAAAAGAAAGAAATTGTTTCTCTCTTTTTTTTTTAAAAGAAAAATATTTGCCTGTGAAGAGATGTGAGGCCCCCCACTTATAAAAGAAACAAATGAAAAAGACAGATGCTGCTTCCACAATCTGCATGCAACAGAGGCACAGAAAAAAAAGGATGTGTGTGTGTTTGCATGCACTGGCATGTGTGTGGTGCAACAGCTGAATTGGTCAAGTGTTACACTTCTGATCTGACTGGTCTGAGGATGCCCAGGTCCAAGTCTCGGCGACGGCGCCTGATGGATTATGGGTAGGGATTTTGACGATCTCCCAGGTCAACTTATGTGTAGACCTGCAAGTGCCTTACTCCCCTTTGTATGCAGAAGATCCAAGTACGCAAGTTAAAAGATTCCATAATCCATGTCAGTGTTCGATGGGTTGCAGAAATGCAAAAAATATCCATCATGCATCCCAGGCTTGACACAGCGCAATGGGTTATGCAATTGGTCAAGCATCTTAACAGCAGATGTGGTGTAGTGTATATGGAATATTCCACCGCTGTGACATTTTGGGAAAAAAGTGAAATTGTGTACACTACCATGTATAACGAAGCCCAGACATGTATGCATTTTCATGGGTGGGAGTGAAAAATTTTGTTTTTACTGAACTTTGCGGCTGGGGTCCAGGGGCTGCTTAAGGCCCCTGGTGGGGTGCAGGGGCAACGCCCCGCTGGGGGGTCTGGGGGGCGAAGCCCGCCAGACGCTGACGAAAAAATCAAATACTAAAGCCATGAAATGCCTTTTCCTCGTATTTCCTGGGAGATATTTACAGTTATTAGAGTTCTTTCCAGTGGTCACTTGTTGAAT
>JAVDPJ010013321.1:0-14059 GCA_034780015.1 Urosalpinx cinerea
TACTACTACTACTACTACTACTACTACTACTACTACTACTACTACTACTACTACTACTACTGTTCCCTTGACTTGCGACGCTGGGGTGCCATGCTTGAGACTGCTGTCAGGGCTCTTCATAAAAAAGTCATCCCCTAGTTGAAAAATGTATCAAAAGCAACTAGGTCTGTCTTCCGTCTTCGGAGGCTAACCCTCACTCCTATTTTCTGAAGGAATGAGGTGAAAGAGGGGTCTTAGATAGCCACACCTTGCTGAGCATGCTGACAGTGAACTGAAGAAGTCTGCGGGATACAGACGAAATATTCCAAAAACAAGTAAGTCACACTCTGACTCTGAGTCTTACCCTTCTATTCTTATAATGAGCATTATTTAGTTTTGTTTGCCCCCCCCCTCCCCATTTTTTTTCAAAACAAATACACATTGCATGCAACTGGGGATAAATAAAACAAAAGAGAACAAAACAAAACCAAAACGAAAAGAAAACAACAAACAAACAAAAATTCAAGGATGAACGGTGGGAACTGGAAAAGTTGACGTCATTCGTCACTGGGTGCAGCCTTGACGTGTAGCTGGCTAACGAAGAAGAAGGAGAAGAAAAAGAAGGAGAAGAAAAAGAAGGAGAAGAAAAAGAAGGGGAAGAAAAACGAACAAGGATACATGTTGCACGTGCACCCATATCTACTTTGCACGTGCTCCACCCCCTCCCTTCTTCCTCTCCTCAGCCTCCACCCCCCCTACCCCTTCCAAAACAGCCCCAGAAGACAGTGGCCATTATGAAGCCAGCAATCTCTGTCAGGCTGACCGTCCTAATTGAACATATCATCACAGAGAGCATTTCCCCCATCGCAAATCTCTTCCATTATCCAGTTTAATCTTGCATGCGCAATGGACGACATTATCCGAAAGCCGAAAATGACCACAAAGAAGGCGATGGAAGCGAGAAAAAGGAAAGAGAAGCCAGACATTATGTCATCATGTTGGTCTTGCTTCATCGAAGATGCGACACGTGCAGAGAAAGATGAGAAAGGATCGCTGACCCACACGCACCCCAACGTAACCCACTCCCCACCCACCCGGGGTATCGCACTATCCACCCACTCAAACCGCTCTTCATCTCCCCCCCCACAATCCCAGACAGATTACCTCCCTTCGTTCAGGAGACAGGATAGCCTCACTTGGGTCCGCTTGGCTGATTCTTCCTGCGGTTCGGGAAACCAGAGGGTGTGGTTTGGACAGCCATCGGAAGGGGCGAGTATTCCGACGGCGTTTAGTTCAGCTAGCACAGGATGGCCGTCATTCCAATTGTTTCCCAACACTGAGGAAAGCAGAGGATGTCAGAAAGAGTTGTCGGTGCCTGGCATGTGACGTGTTCTGTCACCTGGTCTGTCTGGCCAATCAAAAGGCTGGGATTATCTTGTTGGTTTGGGGATCCTGAGCTAGGGACGCTGTGTTTGACGATTTTTTCTTTCTCTTCTTTTTCTCGTCAAAAGATTTGTAACAATTATTGAAGAAGGAGCGTCTGATGGTAATTTTGTTGACATGACTGATTTTCTGCAGGTTTTGCTAGGCATGTGTGCAGTTTGTCTTGTCACAGAGGATTTGTGTTCATTTCCGTGGCTGCTGGAGATACTGTTTCAATCTAACGACTCGTGGAAAAGGGGAGAATATTCCTCGACATGGTCTTTGCGGCACATAACTTTGTCCTAATCTTACCTGTTTTAATACAGATGTTTGTGTTTTTAGATATGTTTTTCTTAATAAAGGAGTTGGATTTGTTACTTTGATTTTAAATAATTTCAGCAGAATTAGAATTGCCTGTTCCATCGATAAGAAATAAAAGCTCAGATTTTGACTATGAGTTTGGCCCTATATGATGGATTCTTTGTCAGTAAAACTTTTCTTCGTTCAAATTTTGAAACAAAATTTTCAGCGAGTGATCTGTAAATTAATTATTCTTGCATCAATGAAGTAAATCAGTATTGACAAGGGATAGACATTCTTTACGTTCTATATGGACGATGTTTTTCACTTGGGGTGATTCCCCCATTGTCTGCCAGATCACTTAGTGGGTGCGGACGTTAAACCCTAACTAACCAACCATCATTTCCCGACCAAAAGAACTCTTTGGAAGACTAATTTTCTGCCGGACAAGTCGAATCTGCATATCTCGACTTTCATATAAGTCGACGGTATTTTTCCATCCGCACAGTCGGGTAAGTCGAAGTCAAGCATTCACCAACAGTTTCAGACACCCCACCCAGGTTTGGCTTCTCGTTCGCCTTAAATCGCCACTTCGACCTCTGTTCAGTTTTTTAAAGGTTTCACTGAGTGTATGCTTCGACTTTTTCTGGTATTTGTCTCTGAACACTGTATCTACAGCTGGATTGTTGCTTTTTTCCTCCAAGAATTGTTCCTGAGAGATGACCTTAAATGTGTCTTATCTAGTTAGAATATTATATTCAAAATAAACACTTAGCATCTTTACAGAACAAACACATATTGACACAATCACGCGCGGGCATGCGCGCACACACACACACACACACATAGTCACACACACAGACATAGTCACACACACACGCACGCATGCACGCACGCACACACACACACAGACAGAGTTCCCTCGAGCTCGCAAGCTTTCTGAACACACACACACACACACAGAAAGAGAGAGAGAGAGATTCCCTTTTAAGAGCTGAATATGTAGTGCTCTTGTGATCTATCGGATTAAGAAATAAAAAATAAAAACAAAATAGGCTACAGGATGATAGAAATTAAATACGAGGATATATTGTCTTAAAATTCTCAGAATCCATGCCTTTGATACTTGGTTATATATAGTAATGAATTGTGACAAAAGCTGCTTACCCTTGCAAGCAGCGCCACAGCTGGTTCTATTTTGGGGGATCCGCTACCCAGGAAAACTGCATTGGACAATGAGTCACATACTATGTATCACAAAGTGCAGTCTGTGGTGTTAAATGCCAAATGTCTGTGGTGTTAAATGCCAAAGGGGTTAGTAAAATGAATCCAATTTTGATAGAGAAAAAAATTAACTTATCTGATTTCTTTTGTAGAAAATCGAATCAAGTTTTGATAAGGAAAAATGAAATCTATCACATTTCTCCTGTGAAAAATTGAATCAAACCTGCAGAATCTGATACAGTCAATTTATATCTATAGAGAACCAGATCTGACTTGAATAGTGAAAGAAAAACAGCAGAGCAGTGCTTTCTCAAGTGAGAGATTGTGTAACTAGAGTTGCCTAGTATTCATACGTCTTTAATTCTTGTATGCAGGCTTTCAACTCGATCCTGCGAGCACCCCCAACCTAAGCACATATATTCACAATGAACCTACTACCTAACCTTGGGGGCGGATTTTAACGCACATGGCAGGGTTTTTTGTTTTTTAATCCTACCATAAAAGCATCCATATCCAACTTCAAGGAGCTTTAACAAGGTTTTGGGGGAATAAAGGCAGGCGAATGGACACCGAAGGCAGAAATAAGTAAGAACCCCTACCTACCTAACAGCTATAGCTTGACAGCTCCTGTGGTTCCAAAAACAGGAAGGGCCTTTAATTTCAGTCTGCAGTGCCTCACTGTGAGAGGAACCCCTACCTACTAGCAGCTAGCTTGACAGCCCCTGTGAGTCTATAAACAGGAGGGGCCTTTAACTTCACTCTTTGGGATGTGTTCATACTGACGTGGGTGCTGTGTCCAGGAGCTGAGCAAGAGAGAGATACACAGAGGCCGTGTGTGCTGTGTGGCCTGGTCACCCGACAGTGACAGCTTCATCACGTCCGCCACGGATGGCAAGGTTGTGCTGTGGGATGATGTCAACGATTCCTACAAGCAAAAACCTTTCATCATAGGTGGGTCATTAATGTACAATAAAACCACACTTATATAATTATAGCAATCATAAGTATGTCAACAATTTACTTACTCCATAAGTATGTCAACAATTCCTACTAGCAAAAACCTTCCATCCTAGGTGGGTCATTAATATACAATAAACCACATATATAATTATAGTAATCATAAGTATGTCAACAATTCCTACTAGCAAAAACCTTCCAACCTAGGTGGGTCATTAATGTACAATAAAGCAATGGTTATATAAACTTATAGTAATCGTAACTATGTCAACAATTCATATGTATACTAGCAAAAACCTTCCATCCTGAGTGGGTCAGTCATCTATAACATACTAGCCACATTTTCCCCTTGGACACTTCATTTAATTTAGTAGTTAATTAATTTATTTGTCTGCTGACCTACTACTACAACTATTCCCTTGACTTGTGTCGTTGGGGTGTCATGCTTGCGACTGTTGTCGGGGCTCTCCATTGGTCTCGATCCTCTGATATTCACAACAGAAAGTTGAAGGTCTCCCCAGTCCACTCTTTGGCATTATCAGCCCGTGCCTTACGTTGTCGACCTCTTGGGCGCCCTCCTTCAACCGTGCCCTGGAGGATGGTTTTGGCCTGAAAATCGTGGCGATTCACATGGCCAAACCATGCAAGCTTGCGGCGTTTCACAACGGATAGCAGTGACTCTTGCTTGCCTGCTAGGGTGTCAATCCACATAGCCAGTTATATAGTTATAGAATCATGCTGATGTCCGTCTAAGCCTTTTTACTTGCTCTTTCTGTGCTCAGAATATTTTTTAACAGTGGTGTACATAGCAGAGATATAGTATTGATCATTTTATCAATTCAAAATTCTTTTGGTACAACTTGACAGCTCTTGTGGTTCTATAGAAACAGGAGAGTCTTCCATAGTGCCCTACTGCGGGATACCATGGCCTACAATACGTTCTTTCCATGGTTTTACAGTAATTGGTATTTTCTAAATAACGGGGTCTAAAAATTATATAAGAGAGATCAAATTTAATCTATTTACACATAGACTCTGGTAAGCAGATTTTCTTTTCAGATTTTTCCAAGATGTCACAGTGTTTAGAATATTCCATATATGCTACACCACACCTACTAACAGGATATGCGTGACCAACTGCATAACCCAATGCACTGCGTCAAGCCTCGGGAGCTTGCTGGGTATTTTTGTGTTTTCGCAACCTCACTGCACACTGACATGGATTACAAGATTTGCGTACTTGATCTTCTGCATGCGTTTACACACGAAGGGGAATAAGGCACTTGCAGTTCAACACATAAGTTGACCTGGGAGATCGTAAAAATCGCCAACCTTAATCTACTAGGCGCAGTTGCCGAGACTCGAACACGCGCAGCCTCAGACCAGTCAGATTAGAAGCCCAACGCTTTACCAATTCAACTGTTGTGCCTGTAGTGCATACATGCATACTTGTGTATGCTGACAGTTAGTCAGTGGCTGATGAGCATGACCCAGTGCACTGTGCAGGAGACTTTCCCTGTCCTTTTACTCTTGCTTTCCTCCATAATTTGACTGTAGAACAGGCCACTGCAAATTTGGAAGCACACAAAGTTTACAGATTTATCAGCTGCCGGACTTTACTCTTAATCAGTTGACTGTGTGTGTGTATGTGTGTGTGACCATTCACCCCTTTGTCACGGCATTAGAAACTAACTGTGTACTATAGAAATTGTTGATGTGTGTGTGTGTGTATGTGCCTGCATGTGTGTGTGCATGCGTGCTTGTGTCTATGTGTGTGTATGTGTGTATGTGCAGCCCATGCCAAGAGTTATGTCAACAGAGTGGCGTGGCTGAACAACACTTCAGTAGTGACAGCTGGCCAAGACAGCAATGTCAAACTGTTCACCATCACTACCTCACAACATTCTGTTTAGTTCTGATAGGCTCTGGTCTACAGGCTGTACTAACAACACAGTTCAGCAAGCAAGGCAGGTTGATCATATTGGAACACTCCTTTTTTTAGTTATGCTTGCCTCAACTGTTTACGTAGAAAACATTTCAAACTAATGATGGCAGGCTGTAATGGTATGAGTATTTTCATATTTCTGATTTAGATGAGGTCAGTCATGTTTCTTTTCGAGACTTTTTTTCCTGAGCATATTTAACTTGTTTCTTTTTTATACTTTTTCTTCTTTTAGTTCTGAAGCATATTCAATCTATATACAGATTCACTCATTTATAATATGGTCCTTTTTTATAATTTGTATACACACCAGATTATTAAATACAAAATCAAGTGGTACGTCTTCTTTGCATGTGTAACACTTCAGTACATGCTCACTTTTACAGAGAAAAAAGTGAAGCTTTCATATTTGAAAGTTTTAATCACTGTTGTCCATGTATATACTATGCTTTATCTGTGATCCATCATTCTTCTAACTTTGTTTTCCACTCTGTAATAAAAATTATACATAATAAGACTGAGACTTGTTATACCTTTGTATGCTTGAATCTGTCGGTTGCTGTGTCTGATTTGCTTTCACATCCTTATTATTTTATCATTATTATTACTAATATTATTTATAATGGGGCAAATTGATAAGAAGTAGTATAAGTGAGGAGCTTTTGTTTGTGGAGTGTTGTCAGCCATGGGTGGTTGTATGGGCTTTAGTTTAAGCCCAAAGAATTTTAGCTTTGTCCACATGCATCAGAATTAAACCACTACAACAAAGCATTTTCATATAAACACATGCTAACATACATTCAGAACAGTCTGCTTGTCCCAGCACTCAACACCCATGCAGGTTGTATACCCGAGGAACATTTTTTGTTTATCATTTGTAAAACATGCAAGAAAGAAAAAGCAATATAGGAAAGAGGAACCCTTAACTACCCAACAGCTAGGTAAGACAGCTCCTGTAGTTCCAGAAACAGGGGGGCCTTTAATTTCAGTCTACAGTGCCCCTACTGTGGGTATATACAGACCCATTCACACGATTTTCACTCAGTAAGAAGCCATGCACACCAAAAATGACAGCTACACTACTAATTTAATTCACTTTCAAATTTATTTTTAAATTTCATGTAACACACATTCCACTTCAACCGAAAGCAGTGCAGTTACGTGTGGATCAACATCTAATACTCTTCGGACACATTGGATATATTTTACACAGTACATCTACATAATGGAATCTCTAAATATCTGCACTGTAATGTAAATTTTGTAATCTGTTCAAAAATTATTTGAAACAACCCTCAAATTCATGGCATCAATTTTTTTTAAAAAGTTAATCTCATGGAACACTGTTTCGGTTGAAACATGCTGCACTTGGTATATAAAAATTTTTTTTATTGTTTGGTTGTTGGGTGGGGTTTTTTCCCCGTTTTATGCTCAGATATGTTTTTATGTATGAGTGCTCGTTTTCTACAATAGCCAAAAATCTTCTTCAATCCAACTGATTAGAGTTCAGTGTTCGCAGGCGCTTTCCATGCTAAAGGAGGATAACTCTCCAGGAGAGCCTCTTAATTCCGTTCCCTTTTTTGAGCTGGGGCTCAGTGATCTCCCTTTGAACTGGACTGAAGAAGAAACTGTTGGCATGTGTAGAAAACTCTCATACTAAAAACACACGTTGACTCCTAAAACGGGTGGGGTTTTCATTTTACATATGCTGCAGAAAGAGAGCTTGTAAAAAAAAAATATCAAGAAACAAAAATGATAGTCAAACCAGATAAAAAATAAACCAAGGGAAAACTTTGGTTACAGTTGGATTTGATTCTCCTCAGCCTTCCAAAAATGGACACTTTTCTCTGGTTACTGGCAGAATGTTATCTGCTCTCTGGACTTAGTGGGAAACCAACGGTGGATCAGGACTGGACACACCTTGACTAGCTACAACAGTCTATTATCCCCAAAAAAAACAAGTGGGATGAGATCGTGAAAAGTGGTTACAATGATAATGGTAAAAAAAATATATATTCACGTACAACTTCGTTTTCTGTGACAAGATGAAAGTACCAGTCAGATCAACTGCTTCAAGTTTGACAATTTGCTTTCTCGGCAAGTGTGTGTGTGTGTTTTGTATGTGTGTAAACAAAAACAAAGTGTTAAATCACACCCCCCACCCCCCCAACGAAAACCCAAAAAACATTTTCACCACAGTTTTACATTTTATTCTGTTTTGATGTTTTTGTTGTATCATGTTAAAAATGACTGCCTGACACAAAAAAATGACACAGGTATCTACTTGATTCTGATGTTATGAGATGTCAGCGGTTTAAATCTACAGTGTGGAGCAGGTAAATGGTGATTTGTTTATACTTTTTGATCAATACAAAGTAAATTATGATTTTTTTTTTAGCCTTTCAGATCAATGTAAGGTAAATAGTGATTTGTTTTAGTCTTCTAGAACAATGTAAGCACAAACCTACTTCTGCGCAAGTCTTATTTGTTACATACATGATACAAGCAGAAGAGAAAACATGAATATTAAAAATCATGTACGTTTTGTCATCATTGTGGAGATATAAATATATCCTTCAAGAACACTTTTACAACCCCCCACCCCCCAAAAACCAAAAAAAAGAGAGGTTAAAATGGATATGGAGGGGACTGGCAGCCCTTGAACACAGGAGAAAACAGGCCATTGGAACAAATATGATATTCATAACATAATATAAAATCATGACAACCTTTTAAGCGCACATTAGCAAACTAGCTAAACTAAGTCATTAACTGCTTTGAAAGCTAAGTTCAAAAGGGACCAGAAAAAGTAGCAGTTTATGACTGTAAAAGTATGGCACTGTACACTTCCATTACACCCTGCCAGTCACAGGAAACGTATCATTTGTCATAGGTTTGAGTTTTTTGCTTCAGTTTGTTTTTCTTTGCTGCCTCATTTTCCATGATGAGCTAGTGCTGCTGTTCACATGCCACTCATTTTGACTCAAACACCACAGCCACACTGATGTTCATTTTGTCGCAAACCTCAAGAGTCTGAAGTCCACAAGGAGCTATAATGATTAGACCACTGCCAGGCAACCTACCAGAAGAGGCCCTGCACTGAAGCTAGACCACCATGCCAAGATGCATGATGCTTGACTGTGTGGTTCCAGTCTTCCCACTGAACCCATAGCAAACTCACTCTGGGTGGAAGTTGGCCACCAAAAAACCTTTCCTCAGTGAGATTCAAACCAGCAACCTTCCAACCGGTAATCCAATACACTAACCACTGCGCCAAGGCGGCTGCCACACCACCAAATTTTGCTTCCTTTATGAGCAGTAGACAAACACTAGTGTTCTTGTCAGAGCAAATGTGATACCAAGCATTTTTGTAAAATGCAAAATTCTTCACCTACATCATTCTGTGAGTATATATTAATTAAAGCAAAACAAACAAACAAAAGTATACATAAAAACTTAATGTGTTATGAATAGAGATAACAAAGGTGGAACAGTTTCCTTTTCAAACAAGAAATAACCATTCATAGAAAAAAACAACTAACTCTTTTGTCGACAAGTGGTAAAAGCATAGTATTATTACACACTTGTAACATTTCAAAAGTAAGTGATATTTTGTTTGATACCTCTTTTAGTTAGACATACCACAGAATACATCTGATAGACAACCTCCATACAAAAATCAAAACATCCTCATCACATAAATGGGGAAAAATAAGAGAAGGTAAAACAAGCAAAAATCAAAAACAAGAAAGAAACCTTATGGCATACAGGAAAAAAAAGAAGAAAAAGGAAACTTGTATCAAACCTGAATTCCATCCAGAATAGGAGAGACGGATGGACGGATGCATAAGCAAACAAACGCTAAAACACAAAACTTGTAAAGCTGTTCTGACAGTTTAACTCTGACATATTTACCATGTCATGCAAATAAACTCTTTCCTGTAAAAACAAGTCCCTGGCAAAACTGTGGCACTGACAACAGCAAACTGAAAAGATCAACAAAAGTAAAATACGGCTCCAGTTCAGTTCAGAGTGAAACTCGACACAACTCCTGTGCAAGAAGTGTGCTGAATTTCATGTATGCACTGCCAGTTCTGCAGAACCTTTGGAGCTAATACTGAGCGTGGGACTAACAAAACCAGCAACAAAATATCAAAACGTAATAAAATGATATGGTACGTAATGAGCACTCAATGACACTAAGAAATGTGAAATCTGGCCTGGGACATTTCAGAAAATGGAATCATCAAACAAACACTGAAAAGTGGCGCATCTGAGCATTTTTACAGGCTGCGGTGTTCTCATCCCATCAGGAGTAGGACAACTCTCTGCTAATATTCATTGTATTTCTGAGCCCCAATGATGCTACTTGGCTTGAAATGATGTCTTTTTACAGTCTGGGTGTTTTGAGTCATATTTTTCTGCTCGTATTATGCTTCTTCACATGTGAAATGAGTTATTTTGCATCAATCTGGCAGTTCATTGTTTTATCCACAGGTGTTGATGTTAGATCATTGTTTTATCCACAGGTGTTGACATTAAACAACTGGGGCCCCCTTGGGCTGACCACTTCAGAAATAAACCATTCTTAATAGTTTGATTTCATGCCAACAAAGGCAAGTCACTATAAGTGTAGAAGGCTTCTGAACATGTGTCTTAGAGATTCACATCATTTTCCTTGATAAAAATGTATACAAAGCAGACCTTGAGGTTTTACAATAATTCTGTGATTCAGGTGATCCCAGTTAGGTTACTACTTGTGTCTGCAAAAATGAAATGGTCAGAAGGGAAGATAATTTCATATTGTTCGATCTCCTTTCGTGGCAGACATTTACTCTACACTCTGGACACAAGAAAACGCAGCATGATCATGAGAAAACACCAGTGGTCCCTTAACCACTTTCAAAGATTATGCCATTTCAACTGCTAAATAAGTGTGATAAAATGATAATCACACAGCGACAATAAAAGAAAGCACAGCAAATTGAAACAGTGAGCACCTACAAAACACAAATAAAGCCCCAAAAGGAAACATAAGAAAACTGTACATCAACATCAAACATGAAGTACATGTAGAGCACAACCGAAGAACTGCAATACAACAGTGTGATATGCAAGAATACAGATTATCACATGGGGGCCAACATTAAAATCATCAAGCTTTGGACAAACAATAGAACTGCAAGGTGCCTCTGAAAAAGCAAAATTTTTATTGAGGACAAAATCATTGAAAATAAACTGCTTAAGAGATTGTAAGACGTATTGCACTAGTGCTTTGGGATCTTGGAAAAGGTACAAATAAAGCTGTTTTTGAGATACTGTTGTGTTAAATACTTTTTGTGCAAACAAGCATCATTTCAACAGTGTACAAAAAAGGTATCATGTGTAAATTGTAAACCCCTCACCACACACACACACACACACACACAACTGTCACTCTCCTCCACTGAAAAGTGCAAGCACACATACACATACACAATCTCATGCATATACATGTATAGAACACTATTTGGTATGCATGTACACACACTCACACTCATGCATAAATATGCACACTATACTATTTTGTACACTAACACACACACACACACTACAACACACTATCTCACACACTCACACTTGTGCATAAATATGCACACTACACTATTTTTTACACACACACACACTATTAACACACTATCTCACTTTCCCAAATACTCTTGCTCAAATTCATGCCAGAATATATAAAAAAACAACAACAACACAGCCTCAAAAACCCTGTAAACAACTGAAAAAAACCCACAAACAAAAGCATACATGTAATGCCATAGATTCTGTACTTTCTGCTTCAGATATACTGCATTAAACAATCATTTTCTTGTGACAAACAACTCACTATAAGTGGGGACGTGGAAAATCTACAAAAGGATTCAAAGGCAACTAAAAAATTACCCTCTGGAATGCAAGAACAGAAAAGGGAGAGAAAAAAAGCAGGATATCCATGTCGATGTTTCAGTCACAGATCACACAAAGTTTTACCCTCTGCCTGCTCCCTCCTGAGAATCATATCCAATGTAAATATTTCTGTGGCTTTTTCCTTTCTTTCTTTTTTTTTTTTTTTTTAATGACGTACAATCTACATATTCATGGACTCCCCCAGATCACTGCTTGATGTTGCCGAATGATGAGAAAGCTTGATCGGTGCGCTGCTTGAAGGCGGACTGCATGGCATTGGCATTCTGCATGCCCATGGCCCCTGTGTTCATTGTACCCATCATACCTGGCTGCATGCCCATGCCATAGCCTGCAACACACCAAACAACCACCTAGGTTTGGTCACTGCTTACTGGGAAAACAATACCTGAAACCCACTCACATTGACATTTCATACCATTCACACAAAAACCAACACTACAACTAGAATATCCTGTATCAAAAAATTATAATACTAAAATAAAGCTCAAGAAAGGTAAGGACTTTTCTCTACAACAAATTTTCTTTCATTTACTGTGAATTTGAAATTTAATGCAACAAAATGAGTATAAAAATGGTTGAAGCATTCAAGGTTTCAGATGCTTTTATAGGACACTTTTTCCCTAAAATTATGTTTAATAAACATACTTTACCGTGACTCACGAGTACAAATGACATACTTCCAGATTGCATACTATTTGACACTGGAGGGAGTTCTTGCACCCACCCACGTGGATAGCTGACAGGCTATGATAGAATGTAACATCTGTTGACTATCCAAGCCTACTGACAGATGGTGGTAGTACATGATGCCATAGCGCTGATAATCGCCTATTAGATAATCCCTTATTCGGCAATGTGTACCGCGACCCTTATGGACATTACTTTTATCAGCGTTTGTGATTCTGAGGCTAGGTATTCAGATGGAAGAAAAAAAAAGACTGTAAAAATAATAAAGCATTAAATAATTCGGAAACAAACGCATATCCATGGCTAAGGTAACACATCAAACTGGCCAATCAGTGCCAAAGACCAATATCATAACTTCTGTTTAAAAAGTGAACAGGTATCAAGATGAATAAGACGTGAATGAATGGATAAATGAATGAAGATTTGTACAGCATATCTTCTACAAGTCATGCTCCGAGCTCAAGACAGTGAAAGACGACGACGTACCCATCTGCTGGGGCATGACGGGGAGTGAGGCCATCATGTTCATGGTGCCTGGGGGACTCTGCAGACTCATGGCCGCCATGCCCTGGTTCACACCGCCCATCCCCGACCCTCCTCCCAGCATGCCCTGGTTTCCCATCATGCCCCCACCACCGCCTCCCATCATACCTTGCTGCATGCCCCCCTGGCCTCCCATCATGCCTGCGGGGATTCCCATCATGCCTTGCGTGTTGCCGCCTCCCATCATGCCTTGTGGGTTGCCGGATCCCATCATGCCCTGGACGTTTCCAGAGCCCATCATGTTTTGGCTCATGTTGCCCATCACCATGGCTTGATTTCCTGAAAGAAACAAACAAATATACGGATTAAAAGTTTTCCCATTCTAGATTATTCATAAAAGATAATTGGGCTTTGAATTAAAAAAAAATTACATTGGGATATTCCGACTGTATTCAGCTGAAATATCCTATTCCCAATGTAATTTTTTTTTTTAATCTGAGTCCAGTATGCAAGTGCATACTGTGGCCATCATGTCTCAAGCTATTTACGTTTCTACTTTCACACATAATTCATTACACCTCTGACATAATCTTTTCTTCAAACAAATTTGGATAACATGAGCAGATTCCTGTTACTCATGTTAAGTGGATTCCAAAATTTTTTTGGGTGTTCACAACCCTCTGAGTGTCCATGATACTGTGCCAACCTTCCAAGACATAAAAAAAATCTGTCTAAATAAGTCACAAGTTTGATAGCTCATATTTCTGACGTAGGGCAACCCTGGCTAGTCCTGGAGTGGCTTCTAACTCTTAAACTGTGATATCATATATGGAAACAATGTAGCTTTCAGGCCATAATCATACCATCTTTTTTCTACTTTGAGTACTTATTTTACCTAATATCACATAAAATACTGTTTAATAGGTTTGTGATTATGCTTTTATTTTTTTTCAAAAGTGAGCAAAGTGTGCTTACATCATTACTACCGGACTTCTAATCCTGAAGTCACGGGTTCGAATCCCGGCGCCTGGTAAAATAAGTGTGTGGATTTTTACAGTCTCCCAGGTCAACTTATGTGCAGACCTGCTAGTGGCTTATTTCCCTTCGTGT